>JAVTVY010055124.1:0-289132 GCA_036873755.1 Hanleya hanleyi
TGGGGTCTAGTTATATCGACATTTGCTCCCATACGGTACCGTACAACAGGTATGTAGCAGAAAGAGCCCACTTCTCACGCACTCATTTGTTGTACTCATCATTCGAGTAGGACTCTCATCAAAACTGTCAACAACAAACACAAAATAGCATAATTGACAGAAAAAACCCCATCAGTATTATATTAACAATGATTCTTTAATGGCAAAAGAATGAGAATATTCTGTCAAATGGACCAACTGCAGTGAGACGACACACGAACTCACATTTCTGTCAGCTTTTGTTGTATTTTCTAATTAAGCACACAGTGGTTTGTAGTCATGTTAGCACGTCGCGTGCTCCGTTGCTATAGAACTATTGTCCATTAAAGAGAATATCATGCTGGCGCGTGCCACCAAGGAGACGTTACATGCGTGAGTTGGATTCGAAGTTTGTCACGAGAAATATTGCCATACATTTCCGTTGTTCCCATTTTATCTGTAAAGTCACACAGTCGAATTCGAATCGTCAACCGTATTCCGAATATTATGATAAAATTAACAAAGAAAAGATGAAAACGTTTAACTGAAATTGTGTCATCTTGAGCAACTCTAACGTTCCCGAACGGTATATCCCTAGAGAGTTCAATATACTGCAGCTCTGGCGATGATCAATAACAGACTTCTTTATTATCTGTCACCTGGTCTATAATAAGAAGGCGAGGATAGATACAAGGAATAGAATTGGCATAAGAAAAGGCTACAACATATATTTACGCATACATAGACGATCTTACACGAGTTGCTATTGATATTAAAGTTATGTCACGAGTTGAATAATGTTTATGTTGCGAGCTTAAGATTCTGCTTATCACATAACAATTTCTAAGCAAATTATAACGCAATAATTCGAAAGAACTATATACCGCATATATTATATCCCTGCTTCAGTGGATGCACCCTGACTTCCCCGGAATAATACAGATATATAGATTTAGTGTTAACCTGCAAACAAAAGTTAATAATAAGTGAGTGCCTTTGTCAGTCTGGTAATGCTGTTAAGACACGAATGTGATTACAAGATGGGATATTATAGCGTATCTTAAGGTGGAATCCAAATGGTCATTTCTGTGACGTCAGTCTTCGGCCATGCACCATCCATGTTCATCGTCCGTTGCTCCATCTCTGAAACGGGATTTGCGCATTTTGACCGCATTTTTCCAGGACCTCGGTGGATGGTAGCCCAAGGTCCTCTTCAAAGTGATGCTTGGTTTCCTTCCTTTTAAGAATTGCATCACCCAGAACGTCTTGCCACCCCCCTTCGGGCCGATGACCATCCTGGTATAGGGATGCTCTACTCGAATTTGTGTATCCATAGCGGGACTCGTCGGCATCCCTTGGTTGTGTTTACAGTGAAACTGTCTGGGCATATTGTCGCGACGAGAGAAGGTCTTCTGACAGAACGTACACGTACTTGACATGTTGTTTACTCGGAAATTAGATATGGACTGATGATGGACACGTGTTAATCCCTATGCCACTGCTACCACTCCCACCACATCCGCCACCATACCCTATGGTACAAGTCTGGGCCCACCGAGGGATTTCTTGACTTCTGAGGACTTCGGAGGTCCGACTCACCACCTCAACCGCTCCTAATTATTATAAATACGTAGTAAAGGAGCGAGGACTCTTGTCTATATGTTTAACCAGATAAAGATAACTCTTGTATTGTGTTGTCTGTTATAAGAATAAAATCACTACGAACGTGTGACGGGTTCTTTTCTTCCTGGCTCACTGAATCTTCTCGCTCTCTCATTGGTCTGGTATACCCAACGGTATAGCCCCGTTGAAATGCCGGGAGTATTAAAGGTATTATTTTAACGCCTTAACGCCCAATCGTAACGCCTTAACGCATTGTCGACCGTCCAGTCACAAGCACATGCTTCAACCATTGGCCCTTGACCTCATCACGGGAAGTGTCGTCTTCACCGGAAGTACGTCATCGTACGCATGTCCGCTCACCTGATGTTGCCGCCTAGACCCTATAGCTTCTAGTCTATAGGGCGCATCAGTGTACTGGCGGCACTACCGGGTGGGTGGACCTGCGTGCGATGACGTTACTTCCTTTGAAGATGACACTTCCCGCAATGACGTCACTTCCCGTGATGACACCACTTCCATCACGGGGGTGGTGGTGGGAGCATGCTGGTGGTGTGTCTGTACATATAGGGATTGAAACGTGCCTATGCTCAGTCAATATCTAATGTTCGAGTAATCAATATTACTGTACGTTCTGTGAGAAGATCTTGGCTCGTCTCGGCAATATGCTCAGACACTTTCACTGTAAAGGAAAACCAAGGGACACCGTCGAGTCCCGCAATGGATCCACCGACCGTCCCTATACTATGACGGTCAGCGGCCCGAAGGGATGTGGCAAGACGTCCTGGGTGATGAAATTCTTAGAGGAACGAAAGCAAGCGTCATTTGGAAGAGGATTTGGGATTATCACCTGCGCTCTACAACAATGAAGCGAGCCTTCTCTCTCTTCGACCTCACGACAAGAGAGATGATTACAATTTTGACATCGTAAACTATCCCTTTCCGGACAGTAATATCCCAGTGCGACCTACATATCGCGTATACATATCACGCCTAGTAGCATTTGCTAAACTCTATGTGAAATGTGACGATTTTAATCAACATCACAAAACATTATTGCAGAAACTTATTAAATAGGGCTATACCACCAAGCGCCTCAAATTTGGTGATACATTTCGGAAGCTGATAGCAAAATACAAGCGTTATCTACAAGAGCTATGGCATTACATTTCGTAACTTGTGTGTAATTCCGCTTATTCCGGGGTTAGGGGCCGTATGAACCCATGTAGTTCAAGATCATCACGGTGTTCATATGAACAGTCACAATCAAAGCATGACTGAGATATCTCATTTTCTAGGTAACGATTTTACAAACGAAAATCATATGATCAGTGCAACGGATTCGATGTTTTTGGAACATCATGATTGTTGACCGCTTCTCTCTTGCAGGAAACCAGCCTTGTCTCCCGATTATAAACGCGGAGAATCTTTAATGGACGACGGTTGAATATAGATTGTCAGACTAGAAGCTTGTATTGTTACCTAATGTCAGAAAAGATCGATACTCGTGGGTATCGTTGGGTGAAACCCTGATGTCACTTACTCCTCTCGTTCTCCGAAGAGCGTTCCAATTCCGGTGGCAAATGCGCACCTTTAACCCCTACCCATAATACCCTGTGGCGCATGCCTGTGTGCAGGAGTCTCGTGGGGTGAAACGCCGATGTTTCCCATCCCTCATGTTCCCGGTGAAGCGCTACACTCCCTGTGGCGCAGGCGCAAGCCTACGCCCCCTCCCCGCTATCCACAATATACTATGGCACATGCCTGGGTCCAGGACTCTCGTGAGGTAAAACCCCAAGTCTCTCACCCCTCTCATTCTCGGTAAAGCATTTCTTTTCCGGTTGAGCATGCGCACTCACACTCCTCTACCCATTCCCACTCCTGACACACACCTTTTTGTTATACCGCGACTGAATATCTTTCCTCAGGTGAAGGCGTCCAGACATATTAATCTAGTTTCACCACAAAAGGTATTCGAAAGAGTAAACCGAAATGTTAGCCCATAACACATTGGCATCCACACTACGACGGTTTTTACGTATCTTGTCGTATCGTCAAGAGGCGTCGTGAGCAGGCGGACAGAGTTTTATGAGGGTTTGACATTTGACCTTGAACCGTGGACCAGGGATAGAGGTGACGGAGTGTCGTATTGAAATATTGCTGGATAGAATTGTAGAGATCTTGAATAGGACTGTGGCGATGGAAACACTGTCGGATCGTAGACCAGTGGATCAGGTACATCTCACTCACTGGCTGGACATCGATGGGTATGTCCACAGGCTAGTCCACGAAATGCACCTCACCCTCATCGATAGTACGGGATGGCACAGTTGAATGCACAGGTTCGTCCAAGGGTTGAGTGGAAGGTGGATGCATCTTAACCCGTTGGTCAGGTGGTCTCTCTACTTCGATGCTGGCCTTATCTGTCGCCTCAATCCTCGAACGTGCTTGCGGCACAAGGTGTCGTTCATGAATGACACGTTGATGGCGACTCAATTGCAATTGACTGTGAAGTCTGAAGACTCCAGCGACCACATTCCTCACATGTGTCCGATGTAGCTATCAGAGTCCTGTGCACACAGCTACAACGTTTTGCCAAGCGGTTGCATTGGGCTTCAGGATCAACCGGAACTTTCAATTTCAGTCATCGTTCTCCATGTGCAAGTAATCCGAAAATCCTTACACCACGAAGTCCCGCCCATGATGAGATCGAGCAAAACCTGGATGAATATTTTGGGCGTATGCTACTGGCCTTCAGGGAGAGGGAATGTATAGGGGTTGCCCTCGTACACGATTTCGTGTCACATCATGTCCTGTTGCATGTTGTACCATGTGTAAGGGTCCTTCATATTTAGTAGCCCATACTCCCAACGCCCAGCAAAATTTACGGGGTGGAGCAGCTGCGTGACGTAATGGACAAATATGTTGTCGGGAAACACATGAGCTGAGCTGCTGCTTGGCGTTGTGAGGTAAAAACACGATGACTGAGCCTTCTCTCTCCTAGTCTCCGCTTATTATACTCATACCAGGCCTCCAGAGTCTGTGGTCGACATTGTGACTGACCTGGTGCGGGGGAGCGTGTCATGGATCTCGATCGGTGTGGTGTTTGGGTGGTGTCTCGGGCATCTGCTGCCGCTGCATCCAGATCCAACTCTGAGGATTTCTCACCATTTCTTGCGGCACGTTCATGTCTCTCAGCCCTTCGGGAACCTGTGACTTGCGTTGATGCTTCATATCATTAAAAAAATCCGCCATGTGAGTACCGGGAATCACTCCGTTATGGATCAGGAGTTCACTTTTTTCGTTCCAGAACATGTTCGGATTGTTTTTCAACCGCTTCAGCAACAAGACGCCCCTCCTCTGGAACCAATTCGGTAGATTCTTCATGACTTCCTCTTCGACCAACTGAGAGGCTGATGGCGGTACGTCTGGTACCGATGGATGTGGTGTGACGGACGGTGACTTGTACCGTAAAAACGCCTGATTGTCATGTACTTTCTCACTATCGCTTAAATCCTGACGTTGTAAAAATCTGGCTCATGTCCTCATCGAGCGTGTTCGACGTCTTGACAATGAATACGATCGAGTACCGCGATTGCAGGGTTTAAAGCAGGAGCGGTTCGACCAGAGCAATATTTTTCGAATGTCCTATTATCGGCCGAAAAGAATCCATCAAGTAAGAGGGCGAGCACAGTGACAGACAAACGCGCTGATATAGCTCGGTAAAACCCGCTTTTCTGGAAGATCTTTTTCTTCTGAGCTTATTGGACTTATTGGACATGTCTTATGCTTGACCAACTTGGCTTTCTGAGCCGGAGTTTGTCGAACGTTCCTTTTATAATGTTATGTCAAATATGACAGAAACTTTGCATCGAAGTCCGCCCCACGTTAAATGGTCTGGACCAATTCCGATGTGGCTGTCGTTGGCGCCCGACGCCTACCTGCAGAAGGATGATGTTATGATATGTATTGATACATTTATAGACATATGTACATTAGAGATGTATGTTATGTGGACACGCTCCCTTATGTCCGCCATTTTGCCGAGTGTCTTTGCTCGCTCCTGATTAAATCTATTTTACGATACATCCATCTTTGACTTCTGATCAGCACAATCGTAGGAACAAACATGTCCTGAAGTGAACAGGTAAGAGAAATGTGTAAAGGTCAGAAAAGTAGTCGAACCATTAACCAATATAACACAGAGTTGCTCACTCGTAGTAGGACTTGCGAATTTGGGGAGCTTGAGGAGTCTGATCAGGGACCTATAGTTTGTGGCATACCTAATAATACAGCCAGAGAGCCTACTCAGGGAAAATGATCTGAGATTGGCCACGGCATTGCAATATGTAGAGCAGCGGAGGCTGTTAAAGGCAAGCTAAAGAGATCTGTGTTGACGACACAGCCACGGTTTCGGCCAATACGGTGAACATGAAACATTCAATCGAATGCGTCCGCAGTCAAAAGTGGGCAAAGTTGGACTAACGGTACTAAACAAAAGCAACCACGGTGTGATAGGTTTAACAGGTGGCATGTTGCGCATAACCCTTGCCCAGCACAAAGAAAGATTTGTAGAAATTGTGGTATGCACGATCACTTTGAAATTTTCTGAAAATCTGGAAAACAGCGTGGTAGAGTACACACAGTGGAGGCGTGTGAGGATTCTGCCTATGGGGACTTTTATGTAGATACTGTGCATTCAACTCCGGGAAGTAAGAGAGATTGGATCCTGCCATTACAGGTCAATGGGGTCATCCTCGCATTCAAGCTGGACATTACATGAAACTGAAACCCCCGCCAATGCTGCATCAATCCATGACGCGTGTAACTGGATATTCGGCGCGAGTATACCTGTGAAAGGTGAATGTCGGGCTAGTATATTCTAAGATGAAGTTCTTAGAGGGAGGTGTGGCAACCGCAGCTCGGACACGTGTTGTTTGGTGTTATAGCCAATGGCAGCCCGCCTACGAAACTACAAGGTTACAGAATGTGAGCTTTGTCCCAGGAATTCCTCACGACATAGACGAACCCTATTACTTCGATTGCGAGCAGACCAACGTGGTAGTGCTCGATGATCTGATGAGTGCGGCTAAGGACAATTCGAAAATCGCCGACCTATTCACCAAAGGGTCCCATCATCGCAATCTGTCCGTCATCTATTTGACTCAGAATCTCTTTCCTCAAGGGAAGGCGTCCAGTGATATTGCCTTGAACTGCCAATACTTTGTGTTGTTCTCCAATTCCATTGACAGAGCACAAATCCGTGTGTTTGGTAGTCGAATTTATCCTCAGAACATTGACCATTTTATGCGGGCGTTTCAAGAAGCGACAATTCGTCCGTACGGCTGCCTGTTCGTAGATTTAAAAGCCCATACCCCCGAAGATCGTCGGCTGACCACCCACCTGTTACCCGGCGAGGAATCACCACAACGGCATATACCCCTACATACCCCTACACCATCCGCCGAGTGCACTCCTGGCAGAGCAGCAGCAGAAGCCCACCCCCATACAGCGGGCCCGCTTCATACCATCAGTCCTGGAATATCACCCAACCGTGAAGGCCCAACCCGAGGTTGAAGAACATATTGTGAACTCGAGGCTATGGAAGGATTTGTTCAAAGAAAGTATGGACGCCGAGATGGGCGGGATGTTGGAGGCCACAGGAAACAAGTTTCAACGCAAAGGGTATTCGAAAGAGGAAGCTGCAATTTTAGCCCATAACAGATTGGCACCCACACTACGACGGGCTTTACGTCAGCAGTATGTCGACTTACTGACCCATATGAAATTGTTGGATAAGGACCCAGTCCATATGGAAATTGAAAGAACAGCGTCGATGTTGAAAACCTCGGGCATGAACTGGAAAGCGGCGTATGTCAGAGCAATAGCATAAAAGAAACATTTGTTCCAACGCATCATTAAACAACGTTAAAGCATTAAGAAAGTGTGTTAAAGCGTTGAGACGAGCGTTAAGGCGTAACGACGGGCGTTGACGGGCGTCACTGCATTTCGATGAAGTGGTGTCAATTCCATGAAATCAGAGCTTCTGAGCTAATTCACCAGGGCGTTGAAGCGTTGAGCTAAGCGTTGATGGGCGTTACTGTCTATAAAAGCGAGCGTATTCCCAAAACACGCACGGTCGACGTTCAACCGTCAACATGGCGTATACTTGTTCTGAGTGTGAACGCACGTTCACCAGACATTACGATATGATGCGACACCAGAAAAATATACATGGGACTGAAGACGCCGAGGAGCCCGTTGAGGCAGATACTGATACAGAGATTGATGAGAGTGCATCGACTGATACCGAATCCAAGATGGCTGACAGTCTATCTACTGATATGGAGAGCTTGACCTCAGAGAATCAGCCTTCATCCCAGGAAAGTGAGGCAGAACCTACCTTCTGGGATCGTATTGTGACAGCAGCTATCAATACTCACGCTGAAGCGATCGAGGACGCCGGAGAGGATAATTTACAACAGACGTACACCCAAATGCGCCCCCGCATCAGGAAAACAGCCATGGCGATCTATGAACAGTATACCTTACTACCGCTTGAAATGAAAGGGGACCCCACGCACAGGTCCATCATGAAGACCAAGCGTCACTTGGAAGAGGATATGGGTTTACCACCCACAGAGGCCCTGGAAAATGCGATCAGAATGCGCAAACAACTGTTTCAGGACATGCTGCCCGAAGAATATCCAGGCCTGTCCGACGATGATTAGAATAAACGGTTCAGAATGAACATGACCGAAGAAGGAACTCTCTGAAATGGCGACTTCTGATTGGACAAGAATACATCTAACGGACAGGAACAGGACAGATGCAAATGGCGGTCTCTGATTGGACAAGAGTCTTTCTTGAATTGTAAACATACCCAACGCGGCTCCCCCAGCGTGGGTATGTTATGATGGAGGGGAAAATAAACTATATGAAAAAAAAACTTGTTGTTGTTGTTGTTCCCTCATGTTACAAGCGTCTAGTCCGTCATTCATAATCCAGCCGTCGTCCATTAGAGAATATCCGCGTCCATAATCCAAAGACCTATTCCATTTCCATATGACAGTATTAGCACCAAATTCAAAAAGACAAAAGTATACATAAACATAGGCTTGTTTCCTGCAAGAGAGAAGCGGTCAACAGTTTTCAATGATGCCGGCAAGACATCATGATGTTCCAAAATATCAAATCCGTATCGCTGATCAGTATTATTAATCCATAATATTCGTTATAGAGTCGTCATCTAAAAATGATGTACCTCAGTCACGCTTTGATTGTGACTGTTCATATGAGTACCATGAAGATCTTGAAGTACATGGGCTCATACGGCCCCTAGCCCCGGGTTAAGCGGAATTAGACACATGTTACGAAACGTAGCGCCATAGATCTTGCACGCTACGTTCGTATTTTGCTATCAGCATGCGATATGTATCGCCAAATTTGAGAAACTTTGAGTGGAGGCGCTTGGTGGAATAGCCCTGTCATCCTTGTTGTTGTTGTTTTCTCTCTCTCTCCGGTCTATATCATGGCGTCAAAACGTCTAGCAGGACCCATACAAGGACCAGTTTTCGACACTAGGTGACCACATCCCGACGAAATGGCCAGTTTTCGACACCGGATGTGCCGCCATCTTGAACATACGTGCCGCCATCTTGGATATGGCCCATAATTCACCGGGTCAAAATACTCGCTTCTGATTGGCTGAGAGCTCTGTGACGGATTTGAAATACTCGCTTATGATTGGACGAGAGCTCCGCATTGCGTCTGCGCATGCGCAGAATGATATTCCTACCGCACCATCTCGACCCCAAATACCTTCATGTACTGCCCGAAAATGACCACTTTCGCTACTACTCGTACCGATGACGTCACCGATGACGTCACAGATGACGCGAACGCGATCCCTCAAATCGGAATGTACACCCCGAGAACTACAAGATGACACCTTCGAGGACGCATTCGATCCGTGAATAGCCCATCTCGATCCCAAATACCTTCATGTACTGCCCGAAAATGTCCACTTTCGCTACTACTCGTACCGATGACGTCACCGATGACGTCACAGATGACGCGGACATCCCTCAAATCGGAATGTACACCCCGAGAACTACAAGATGACACCTTCCAGGACGCATTCGAACCGTGAATAGCCCATCTCGACCCCAAATACCTTCATGTACTGCCCGAAAATGTCCACTTTCGCTACTACTCGTACCGATGACGTCACCGATGACGTCACAGATGACGCGAACATCCCTCAAATCGGAATGTACACCCCGAGAACTACAAGATGACACCTTCCAGGACGCATTCGAACCGTGAATAGCCCATCTCGACCCCAAATACCTTCCTTCACTGCCCCAAAATGGCCACTTTACTTACTACAACCAACTGCGCATGCGCAGATTAACGCGACATGCATTCAAAAACACACCATTCTGACTCTACCCCACACAAGCTTCACTTTGACACCTCACACGACCCATTCGAACCGTGATTAGCTCATCTCTAACCCAAACACACCCCTACATAGCACCCAAAATGCCTGTTTTCTATACTACGGCCAGACTGCGCATGCGCAGACTATTGAACACGGACGAACCATTAGTGTAGTCAAGTGCTCCTCCACGAGAGCTTCAAAATAAGACCTCACTCGACCCCATTGGACCATTAGGGACTCACCTAGACTCCAACATGTCCACCCCGTATGGGCCTATACACACATAGCCATGCAGTATAGGCCTATGGGCCTACCCAGGCCTCGGTGACTTTTTTCAAAAATTTCACCGATTCGCTCCGCAACACTTCCTATCGTGTTCTAAATGACGAGACGAGTAAAACGAGACCCCACAACCCTACCGCAAATGTATAGAAGTACGTTTCCCAGGGGGATAAACATTGAACCTATACCCCAGTATGGGACTATATGGGGCTCGGTGACTTTTTTCAAAAATTTCACCGATTCGCACGGGGACACTTCCTATCATGTTCTAAATGACGAGACGAGTAAAACGAGACCCCACAACCCTACCGCAAATGTATAGAAGTACGTTTCCCAGGGGGACAAACATTGATCCTATACCCTCAGTATGGGACTATATGGGGTTCGGTGACTTTTTTCAAAAATTTCACCGATTCGCACGGGGACACTTCCTATCATGTTCTAAATGACGAGACGAGTAAAACGAGACCCCACAACCCTACCGCAAATGTATAGAAGTACGTTTCCCAGGATGGTCCTATACCTCCCATACCCCATATAGGCATTTTCCCGTAATTTAGGATAAAGTCCGTATTCCGTATTTTTTCAGGAAAATTTTTACATACACCCACCCTGGAACTAGGGAGAGATAACTCTATTGATAGACAAGCCCCGTTAAGCCCGGCGACCTATATACCCCTCATACCCCATATAGGCATTTTCCCAGGTTTTTCGATAAAGTCCGTGTTCCGTATTTTTTTTATTTTTTCAGGAAAAATTTTACATGCACCCACCCAGCCAGCAAATACCCCTTCACCTAGGCTTCACTTTGATACCTCACTCGACCCCATTCGACCATTAGGGGCTCCCCTAGCTCCAAAACGGCTATTTCCATACCCTTCGGCCACCGCGCATGCGCACAATGCCGATATTTCAATCCCACACCCAGCCCATTAGATGCCCCTTCACCTAAGCTTCACTTTGATACCTCACTCGACCCCATTGGTCCATTTGTGGCTCCCCTAGCTCCAACACGGCTATTTCCATATCCTTAGGCCACACGAGTTGTCTCCCTTGCGTCAATGTGTGCAGATGGCGCTACGGTCGACGCCGTGATGGGGAAAGGGCGTCCCCGCACCATCCTGAAGCCGCCATTTTGTTTGTTGTTTTCTTGCGGAGATACACGGGACAATAAACACTCGACCCTAGGGTGGTACAGATGCTAGACTGATCCTATTAACATGGTACAACACCTATAGATTATGTTTATTACTATTATATGGCTTAGAGGTTTTTTTGAGGATAATGTGAGGGTTTTTTCTCCCCGTGACGTCCCCACCGCCTCGTTTGCTCCCTTGCGCCGTCTAAAAACACCGCAATTTTACAAGTAATTAATTAAAATTAATTAATTTATTTCCCATCCTCCGTATGGCAGAACTGTACAACCCAGAACAAGTCTAGACATGCCTTGATCACGTGATCGTCATTGGGAAACCCCCACTGGGGAATCCCCCGCCGCACTTCCGCCGCAAATTTTACCCGGGGGGAACAAAAAAGTAGGTCAATATGGTCTGTAATCAGTAGACACTACTACTCAGGCAACTGTGAGAACAAGTGAAAGATACCCATCGAGTCGAGCGGATTTGCAGATAAACAACAACAAAAAATTGCACTTTGTGCCTCACGAGGCCCTTCTCCATAGAGTGCATGCCAGTTATTTTTCTAGACTACAACAACAACAGTTTTTGCCTGTATCACAGTTCGAGCTTCCGATGACCCTTCAACCTTACCCAGACGACGGATAATTTTTGACAGATTGTCCGGCTAGGTTGTTGATCGGATTCACAGATCATGAATTCCACCGTGACGGAATCACCGTTGGGAAGACTTTTTCTTTATTCAAAGTCATGTACTCGGAAGTTCCGTGGTCATACCCATGTAGTTTCAAGTTTAGTTTGCTATTCTATATGACATCTGTTTACGGATCCATGAAAAATCTACAGATGATCCAGCATTTTCAGTAAATCATGCTTCGAAATGTTCGTGACGGAATCACCTGAAACGGACATGACTCTTGACTAGTGTTGCTTGTCTATTTTTTTGCTGCTCTGTTTCAATCTGACTATTCTTATATGACATCTCTTACTAACATACAGTACCCAAGGATGATAAGATTTTTTTCATCGTGAGAAATTTTCTCATTAAACGCGACTGGATCATCCCAGGGGTTAAATCTAGTCCGTGACGGAATCGACAAAAAATCATGATGGAATCACGAGTGCGCTTTTTAATCTTATCGGTAAAAGTGCTTTATTAATTACACATTTTCTTCAAAAAAATATTCCTAGAGTGAATTTATCTCTTCTACTTAGAAAATTAAAACTCTGACCTCTTATTTTTACTAAGGTATACAGCTCCCGCCGCATGCATATCTTTTCTGCAGATGTTCAAAATAGTATAGTTTTCAGTAAAGTGCTATTTTTCTTCTTTGACAATTTAGAATTTCCCGAGTTCTTCATGTTAAAAAATTGCGGGAAAAATATTTCGCTATTAAAACACATCTTCTCTATTATTGGCTTGTTCCCGGGGATCATAGGAAGCGAATAGAACAAACAGCATGCTAATATAGGGTCTACGACAGAATGTGGAGTGAATTTTATGCGAAAAAGGGCTGTTTAGCAATGTCCGCTTTTCCGTGGAATTCATGAGCGCACGATTGAAGTATCATGGGAAGATATATATTTCCAGTCGCTATCTCCCCCCTCCCCCCATCTTCAAACAAAAGGAAAAGAAAAAGCCGAGAGAGCGCCTCGTGAGGCAGAGTTATTTTTCCAGACTACAACAACAACAGTTTTTGCCTGTATCACAGTTCGAGCTTCCGATGACCCTTCAACCTTACCCAGACGACGGATAATTTTTGACAGATTATCCGGCTAGGTTGTTGATCGGATTCACAGATAACGATTGAAGCATGGGAAGATATATTTTTTCAGTCGCTATCTCCCCAACCCTCACCCCCCCCCCAACTAAAAAAAAAGAAAAGAAAAAGCCGAGAGAGTTCTTCGGAGTTTTACGTTTTTGACCTCTGACTTTGAATTTGACTTCTCACTTCCGACTCGCATCCTGGTGAATGACACTCGTCCTTTATCTTTTTGCCGATTCAGAGATTCTCGAGGAAGTTTCCAATTATACTATCTGGAATGCGAGTTTTTCTTTCGTGAAAATTTACTTTTTATGAAAGCGCAGGTTTGTCTTTACCTCGAATACCGGCCATCTGTACCAGCGCGAAGCTATAAGTACATGTACACGCGCGAATTTAGTACCCTCGAATAAAGAGACCCGGTGGAAGCGCTGCAAAGGATGCACACCTTTTGTGACGTAAGCATTCATTTGTGTCCAGAAACTTTTCAAAATTTCGTCGGGAACCATTGCAATCTCTATTGGAAATCACACGAGTCGTGGGTTCCCCATATGACAATTATTTGGCGGGAGATTTCACGTTGCGCTCCTAGACCTCCGTCTGATCGACGGAGGTAAAAAGATCGTCTATGTAGCCTTTGGTGAATGAGACGGAACGGGCTTTGAAATAATCTGTTTTTGAAAGCATCTGCATATAGTCGTATTCATAAGAGAACAGATATAGGTCAGCCAAAATGGGTACACAATTAGTACCCATTGGAATACCTATATGTTGTTGATATATTGTATTGCCAAATTTCACATAGATATTATTAAATTGATAGTAAACCCTCCGACGAAATGTAGGTCAAGTGAAAGACAAATTTCAACTGTATCCAAATATATTTTTACTTCATTTATGCGATTTTTTCTAACCAAGTAAAAAGTACTGAACTTTTGTATGGTAACTCATAAGTACCAAGTCAATTTCAATCTTGCATTTAATTTCCTCGATTTTGCTGAAACATGCACATTGGAACAGTGGGTCTGTGTTGAAACTCAAAGTATACACACCTTCAGTTTGAGTTAAGTATTATAAAGTACATATAAAGTTTAATATACATGTATTAAGGCAGTGTGACGTCACCGGACCTAGATATGATCACAACAGATCACCATAGAATCTCATGCTTTATTTGCAGTTTACTCTGTGTAATAAAATCCTAAAAAAATGACAAAAACTATTTTGAGACACTGTTTCCAAGGGTCTTTCGTTTGATGTAAACTTTACTTGAGGGTCTAGGATCACTTTAATAAGAAATTCCAACAACTCTATAAACAAAGAAACATCTCATGAATGATATCCCCTGTATGTTGTAGAGCTAAAGAATGCTTTATGGCTTCTGGCGTTAACATATCGGCGATCAGTTGTCTTGAACACCGATACTATTAAAGAACTAGGACGGACAATAATGTTCTGAAGAGGGATTGTAGTACAGAGTCGAGAAATTCCCTGTGGATACGTGTCCGTATTGTATGTGACCTTTAGCGTTCAGTTCTTCCGTAAGATATTATGAGTTATTCAATATCCACAAGCATTCAATGCCAGAGTTCTTAGAAATAGTGGCGCGATTCCTCTCCCAAAATGAGTTTACCTCCTGAAGGGCCCTCGTCAACAAGGTTGAAAGAAGCTTGATGGTGCAGCTTCTAGATTCAGCTATGAATCTAGCTTTGTATGGCGATTTATGTATTTTGGGAGTCCAGCACACTTTCGGTATATCGTTATGAGTGGTTGAAAGGCAAATACCTCTTTCCTTGAGAAACGTTTTGTGGTTGTTAAATAAATTTCCCAGAGTAAATGTTCTTAGGGAGTAAGTAAAGGTATTCGGCGATGGTGCGCTTATACTCAATTCCTTAACCAGCGCCTAATAATAGTAATATTTACATATGAATATTATATTATTTGGAGCTTTGTCTTCTGGGTCTATGACGAATTTACTCTGGTGATTTGATAGAACTTCTTGCGAACTAAGGTTTCTCAGTACTGGTTTTGATTCGGGAAGGTTACTACTGTCACTGTGGCGGACTGTGTCAACGACCTTGTTCTTGGTGAGGTCCAGCCAGTCAACGAGTATTGTAGGTTCAACTTTTTCTCGCTTTGACCACTTAATAACATACTCTTCCAGTGTAGTCAGGACTATCCTCTAGTCCGCCTTCAGGTTTATTTTTCTCGGCTCTATATTTCGGTGCCTCCATTAGGAGTGTTTTTGGGTCCTCATCACTCAGAATATCAAGGTCACCAGTCAAAACATGCTCGCATTGTGTACAGGTAAAGTTCGATGATTCACAATCACAACTATGGCATCCAGACGTGTATAATTTCTAGTCAAACTCCTTGACAGCATTGGAGTAATTAAATATTTTGGTGGCTATGAATTTAATATACTTATATGAAATGCAATGAGGTTTTGTGAACTTCTGAAGGTACCTTTGGATCATTCAGGATTCGTGGTAAATTAATATTGTTCAGTCTTTTATCCAAGTAGTTGAGTTTCAAGAAAAGTCGGTCTTTGGATGTCTTGATTATGTTCACTGGACGATACAATCGGAAATACGCTATATCTTTACAAACTTTAGTGATTGTGGGTGCTATAATATTTCCTGAAGATACAGATCGTTGTATATCTCTGGCAATATGATTTAAAACTCTTAGAGGTAGCGCATACAGGACTGTACGCAAGCTATGTATACTGTTGGGTGTGTTAGTTAAACCCACTAAGTAATTTAAAGTGATATGACCATGAATCAACGCAATATCAAACTTTCTTCAACCATGGCTGGGATGTCTTCGCTGATGGGGCTTAAGTAGTTAGATAATATTGGATATATTTGAGTGGCGGTTTGTAACATTGCCGAACCATTTGACATTATCATTTAAACCACACGGAGACTATAAGCAATTGCTTTTCCTAACGGATTTTCTGTGACCGTCCACTCTGAGATGGAGTCTTTATGTGAACTTGCAAACATACAGTTGACCACACTTATTACAGAAAATTAAATAATTAACGTGGAACTTACTAACACACACCTGAGTCTTAAAAAATAGTCTTTTTCGAATAATGGCGCCATTATATGGAATAGTCTCCCAGAGCATGTGAAGGTGTGTAATTCTCTTTGATCATTTCTTAAACAATATGTAGGCCTAGCTGTAGACAATGGTCATACGTGTAGTACTACTGAAATGTTTGTTTTACGAATAGTTTTATGTATATTTATAGTTTTATCTGTTACCTATATGTATATTTCAACTATAATTGATATTTTAAAGTACCGATAGATTCTTAACAATGTATATAGTTATTAACCCCAGAGGGCCATGGGGAAGATTAGCCATGCTAACCATGTTTTACCCTCAGTAAATAAAGTTTATCTCTCTATCTATCTAAATGAAGCTGAAGTATTAAAGAGTGGACAAGTGGAAATGTTAAAATTATTACACAGAGAATTCGATGCTAAACAATCATCAAGCGTAATTTAAGGCGTTTGACGAAATGACTGATTTGACGCTTTGACTTTAATAATAGACGCAATCCTTATAACGTTTTCGCCGTCATTTTGTGTAGACTACGCCCATCAGAAACCAATCAGTTTTATACGTTCGCTAAAACGGCGGATGTATCATTTGATGGCGATATCCGTCCGTCCGTTCGTCTGATCATGACCTGTCCATATCATGACCCGTTTTCTATCTACAGTTGCAAAGTTTGTGAGAGTGGACACACTGACGATATGTCGCGAGACGATATGTCGAGTACCAAAATTGATGTCGATGTCTAAGATCAAGCCCCTGTGAGCCAACAAGTCTGAAGATCATTGAAAATTGCAATTCTTGCGTGAGTTGATACATTAAGACTAGAAGACGTGTCACGTACCGAACCTGACGTCAAGATCAGTAGGTCATGATCACTGATCAAGCTATTATTGAAAATAGCATTTTTTTCTTGAGTGGATAGGTTAGGGTTAAAAATGAGGTCCAGTTGTGTAACCGCGAAGATCAGAAAATAGCTAAGAATCCTGATTCGATTTTACAACTCCAATGGAGCGATGTGGAATGTGACCATGTATGCCATGATAAAGTAATGGCAATCGTACATGATCTCGTCAGTTCTAGATCATGTGCATTGTGTCATTTGGATTACCTTATCTTCAAGAGTGAAGATACACCTTGTTGTGTCTGAGGTCCAACATTCGAGGGTTTATATTGAAACCAAATTTGCCACCTCTTTATATGTGAAAAATTGACGAAAATTTCAAAAAGGGTTTCAACCTACACACAGATCACATTTTTAAGTCCGGCGACTACTCACACGATGAATGCTATTTGAGAAAAACAAAAAGTGTTTTCATGAAGGGAATACACTTTCATATATACCATTTAAAACTGGATTTTGGATTTCCTTTCATTCCCTGATGTTGACTATCAAAACTGGGTAAGTTACTAAAGGCCCATTCTCACGATGCCATTTGTAGTAACAACTCAGCGGGGGAATCCCCCGATTTGTAGCATGCAACTGATCGCATGAAATAGGACCTGCCCTATTTCGTACGACTTGTAGCATGCAACTAAAATCGCACGAATGTTCTCACGATGCAACTGAGTTGTATGCTACAAAACGCACCGTGAGAATGGACCTTAATGAACATGAAATCCCAATATCATAGAGTGAGAGCACAGTTCTTCAGAGACAAACATCTCAATAAATCCGTTGTGTATCTCATCCAGCAAGCGCGATGGAGACGATGCATCTTATATTAACGACACAATGAACGATTCAGTTTCCCTGAATTCGAAGGGAACCAATGTGATAGTTAACAATTCGGTAAGAAATCAAGACCGTTTACCCTCTGGTCAAATTCCACATTAAGATAGGCAAGTTCAGTTTGGCAACCCTGGTAAGTATTTATAGTATCACTGATGACCAAATGACGTGAAAGATAAACATATCCTCATTGATATATTTTCTGAATCTTTGAAAAACGACATATGTATTTTCTATCGTTTAGCTTCTAAGCTCTCCAGCTCTTATTCCTTTTCATTTTCCATCAAGAAAATTTTTCACAGAGCATCAAATTGTTTTCCTCCTCCACACGACCTCGTTGTCTAGAAACTGACTATGTAAAAATTAGGAGATGGGTAGGATAATCAGCTCTTGTGGACTTTGATACCGATATGTTATATATGGTCGATATTGGATGGATATCAGCGTGAAATGGTCAGTTCGTGTCCAAGTCATCTGTGGTCACAATATGGGGGCATCGGAGAGACGAGGATTTTAAATAGCCAACAGTGGCGAATAACAATGAGTATCCTCCATGTACAAGCTAGTACAAGAAATTGGGAAATAATGACAATGTATCCACCATCAGTAATTTGTAAAATATAGAGCATTATTACATTACATTATTAGTTCTCCGTGTTCAATGTCGATACACTAACAAAATAATGTTTAAAACTTAATAAGATGCGTAATCCGACCCCTTTGATTGCCTGCTTCGATTAGAGATCAGCGCTCCCTCGAGGACAGCAGGTCAATCAACGAACGTGGCGCAGGTGTCGCTTCTCCTTTCTGTAATGTGCCGTATGTTAACGATGGTTGAAGTGTGCATAAAGTTCAGAATGCTTTTATATCCTGGAAATATATGAGCAATTGATCTCTGAACTCCCCTGTTTTATATTTGAATATTTGCCGATACCGTATATAGTTAAGAGTTCGGATGTGCAGTGTAATCTGTGTGATATAGGTGTGGACAAAGTGTTTCGCTCAGATGTGATGACGTCAGCTGTGGTTAGTGGGTAGGCGTTTACAGTTGAATGGGCGGAGCTGTGAATATAAGTAAAGATACTTAGTTTAGACAGTGGAGTTGCCATTGTTTGTCGGGATATCCTGTTCTGTAACCTGTTTCATCTGCTGCCGATATTCTGCCTTACAGCACAGAATGAACCATTATTTTAATTCTCTCTGCCAAAGAATAAAAGGTAAGACTTTTTTGTTATGTATTGTTTCTCATCTTCTGGTTTCTATTTGTATTCCTCGAAAGATGTTCGTCTTCCTGGTTAAGTTTGTCAGGATCTTTGTCTTCCCATCATAAATATCCTCATATTTTGATTCTATTCTGGTGAAGCTGATAATTGCTAAACACATCAGGCTTATGGTTTGAAGCAGCCGTGATAGTGAGCCAATAATTCGAAAAGGGGAGATCTGTCAACTATAGGTATTTCCCGGGAAGTACTTCCAGAAATTAAGGCCCGTAAACTCCAGCCGACACCTTCTCATGGTAAGGCGATAGTACTCAGGGCGGCACCCATTTCGAGTTAGTGAAACACATGAAGTAAGGACCTTATAAGAGATAAGGGTAATATCAAAGAGTATCACATTCATACTTAGCAGATAGCCGTGGTAAAAATCAGAGCCAGTAATCTATTTCTACTATCTGAAGAAACTTTCCCCTTAAAAGAGTGAATGGTGAGCAAAAAACGAGTTGCTTGCGAGATAGAGGCCAACCGATTCGCCCCGCTCCTCTCGAACTAGACATAGCTCATACGACGATTCCCCAATTTCACTTATGTAAGCCATTTCTTATCTTCAAGATTCCCCAATTTCATTCATCTAAGCTATTTCCTATCTTTGGAGATCATTCGATCCCCACTGGGCTTGAAAAACAACAACAATGTAATCGTGTTGACTTTCGAACGTGGATAAATTAACATGTCGTTAACTCTACATGGCCAGGGCGTTTTGAAGCCTACCTTGGCCTGGGGAGGGGCTGTTTCGGCACCCTTCCCCATAAATATTTTTATTACTACTTGGGCTACGGCGATGACATTTCTCACAATATATCATAGGGCCAAGTTCTACCAGAAATGTAAGCAAATCCAAAATGGCCACAGTGACGTCATATATTAAAAATTGATCTTTCGGTCGGATTTTTCGAATTTTTTATTTACGCTATTTTGTCCAAAAAAACACTAAATAATCGATTAGGAAATAATGATCTACTGTGAAATAAGATGAGTTTGTGTACTTTCATGAGTAAGAAGTGAATAATTTTCAAGAAAAGCGACGAAAATCCAGCTTCGTTGTCGTCAATAGGAATTTACCCAAGATTCTCTGCTCGGGTGAGTATGCAAATACCTCAAAATGACCGCAAAATTTATGTTAGGCTATAATTCAGATTTTTTTTTGGTCTTTTCAGAGGTAGTGTAGAAAGTATCACAGGGAGTGGGGAGGGGCATAAATTATCCGTCACCCCGATTTGTAGTATGAACAGCCTTAAGCTCTGGACACACCACTGAGCATACATGTATATTTCATAGCTATGTGCAATACCTTTACATGACTCACCCTTAAAATTACCCGCATGGGGAGGGCTAACATAGCTAAGTTTCATAGCTACTCGCCTCCATCGTAGTTATGCAGGTTGCTTAACCTTTCCCAAGCTGGTTATAAAAAGTTTAATATCGCGTACTTGATTTTACCTTTGCGCCCTTCTTGGCCTGATTTTTGGTTCAAAACAATTTTCGCTAGTATTTTTAGCTTTTTATGTGATTTTTTTGTGGAGATCCCTGGAAATGTTGTGAAAATCTTAACGTGAAATGACGCGTTCTGGTGCATTTTGACAGCATATTTCTGACTTTCGATAACTGTATTTTTTAGACTGAAGTGAAAAAAGACAGGTTTTTGAAGTGGAAATTATATTTTTCTTCTATATGGTTCCATTTTGTTATACTTAAATTTAGTAAGTTGGATGTTCTGGTGAATTTTGACGTATTATTTTGACTTCAAAGAACGTTTGTAGAGTTTTTATATGTAAAGATACTTCAAGCAGAACTCGTTTTCTTCTCCCTATTTTTTTATTTTTTTTTAACCTAGGTGTAAAATTGTGGTTTCTCGTGCATTATGACAGCTTATTTTGGACTTATGTTGGATGATCGTAAAAACTTGTTCGTTCGGAAACTCAGTCCCGACTCTCATGTTTTTCATTGCATGAGCCTGTCCATTTTTCAAAACTAGAATACAAGATTCAGCCTTCATTTATTATTTTAAAGAACTGTATAAGACTTATGCAGAACACGCCCAGAAAATTGTTGAATTTACAGATGCAAAACGCTACGTTCTGGTGTATTCTCATAATAGGATTGCGGTATCACATTTGTCATTCTCTCCAGGAAACCTTTAAAACTATAGTCAAATATTTTCTCTGCTTAATTTATTCGGGGTGGGGGATATTTCAGCCTCCCCTCCCCCCACCCCATCTCCCTCCCTCCGGATCCGCCGTGCCTGGAAAACTAGCTTAGATCGATTATGGGCGTGGAATGTGTTCAAAGACAAAGGCTGGACACTAATTACCAGATCTCATGTTTGTGTGTTTCTGATTTCACACACAGCCCTTTCTCGCAGCCCTTTCTAGCTTGTGTCTTAATTCCTTCTTTGTATCATGAACAGCTACAATAAAAGCGTGGCTAAAATAAAAATCATAACAGGAATCATTTTTGGCTCTTGTGGCATTTTTAGACATGCAGTCAGAATATTGGTCAGTGGTGTTATATGACTTCTACGTCGGCATCTTTTCCCACCACCTTCATATGTTTGGATTAATTGATATGGAATGAACGATCGGAAAATCATGATGTCTTGCTGGTATCATTCAAAACTGTTGACCAATTCTCTCTTACATTACCTAGCTTGTGTTCAAATATACCCAGAATCGTATCTGGTTTTGACGCTAAAGTGTCGTATGAATAAATCTGTCGATTACGCACTCGGAACATCATCACGGACGACGGATGTCTAGTGAAGGCTGGGTATCTTATACGTTTTGCTGTACGGTGTTAATGTATCGTCCCTAGCACATGGATTCCGCATACAGTCGATTGATATTCTTAATTACAACTAAGCTTAAAAAACTACTTGTTCTCGAATTCACGGTATTTATCTATAGCTTTATTTTGTTGTTTTTTTTGCGATAGTCTCGGGAATACAAAAATCTACGTCTCGGTAATGCCTGAGCACGGAGACTAAAATGCAAATGTGCATCGTCACGTAAGCTGGAGGAAAAAATGAATTAACGCAATCAGGAGGATGGAGCCATTAGAAGATTCGGCTAGATGATATACATCATACTAGAACTGGCCATCACTAGGACATAGAATCACTAGGATCATGTTCCTTGATCCTGTTCATGAACGGTTACAATTCTTCTGTTATCTATTTTATGAGTGTTTTAAGGAGTATCGTCATACACAACTATTATCAAACTAGGATACCTTTGAAAATTTTCGTTTTCATTTCCTCTCATTTCTAATGATCTTATTTCTAGAGAGGGATTCCGTACATCGAACAATCTATGCTTAGTTAATTGTATAACACTCTGTTTTGTGGTAATATTTGAAAAGGGGTCAAAGAAAATACAGATATTCACAGCAATTTTACAGTTTCATGGTGGAATCTAGCAGGCTCCAGACCTTCGCTTCTTTGAGCATTTTGCTACCACTGACAAACCAACTCACGATGATATCAATCTATCTTCAAAGATCCAGTCAATCAATCTCTTTGTCTCTTCTATTCTATTACACTTTTACTGGTCTTTTCTTAATAGAAGGATATCATATCTGCTGGAAATAGAATTAGTAACATTTACGGATTTGCTCCAAGTCTCGGATCCGGAGTTTCGAGTTTGGGCGCAGGGAGCCTGTAAACACTCGTTCTATATATTTCATGAAAGGAATTTAATTCTCCGGGGTTTTTTTTGTTTAGAAGTAGAACGTCAATTGAGAAGATCATTAAACCCTCCTAAGAAACAAATTGATCAACGGCCTCCGATGTACTGAACAAATAATACAGTATTCTGGGAACATTTTATGTTTTTATGAGAAAGTAATTTCAGGCCAATCTACTAAAAAAAAATCACAGACGATTCAGTGTATCGATTCGTGCTAAGGTTTTCAACTCTGAACATACCGCTGGAATTCTGACAAGGATTGAGGAGTTTTGGACGTGTTTCCACATGAAAACCACTCGTTGAACAGTGCACCTCGTTTAGATTATTTGCGGACAAATATTGTATGTAAAATTAAAGACATATTTTCATGGATCAGTGAGGGCTTGTTTGACAAAGCTTGGGGAAAAAATCAGATGCATCTATTTTTGTTCCATCTGCGCTGGAGCATTACCTACGATTCTTACATAAATTAATGGATAAACGTTTTGGGAACGGGCTTACAAGTTTAGGTAGCAAGTGCATTCCCCACATCTGTTAATTTGGGGTTCTTTGAAACTATGTATAGTACGCGATGTGGAAGTGTGTGGTTTTAATAGGCGCTCCCGGTACCATGGTTCCTGTGGGTCAGGCTAGCTCCTTGGGATTAATTCTTGCATCTCAGAAATGTGTAATTTGAGTGCAGAAGAAAACAAAATATGTCTATAATTTGATAATATCTTTATATCACAAGGGAAATCTCCAAACACTACAGCATCACGTGCAACTATTCCGTTGACAGTGTTACAGCCAAATGTAAATAAAATATATTGGTAAAACCAAATAGACCGCTCTGTTACTAGTAAGTACCTTCGACATAGGACTGAATTGAAAGCGACGTTAACTCTTACTAACTCACGCGTTCACTGATCACCAAATAGCAATTGTGCGATACTTTGAAAAATGTGACTATACCAATCATTTTTTAAACGTTGTGGGTACTTATTTGTCAACGTTCTTCAATATCAAGCTCCTCCACTCCCGGTTTTTCAAATTCTAATCCCGCCTGAATAGCACGCCATTAACCGAGGACTAGAGGCCATATTAATATCATGCTATTAACTCCGGACTAGCGGCCATATGAATATCATGCCAAACAATGTCGTCATGGTGTCCACATGAACACTTGAAAACTGTTGATTGCTTCTCTATCAATAGCACGTACCCTATTCATATATATATTCATTTCTGCTTTCTTGTTTATTTCGAGGGGGAGAAAACAAGGTGTTTCGGTTTTGTCGTGGTTATTTTCTATGCACGACGTTTGGCTACTGAAATTGTCAGATATGACGATTTTGTTTGCTATTTCTGTCCCACACATGGATGAATTTATCCAGTCACTCCTTATAACAAATCATAGCCGTACAGGCACAAAGAACAAGAAGTGAAAACAGAACGGCTACGTGTATTCTGACGTGCCAGAATGAGAAACTGTTTACCTATTTCTTCCTCTCGTATTCCGATAGAAATTAGCAGCTAACAGTCCTTAAAAGGTCAATTGTCCGTTGTAAATATGGTGAAGAGTGTATGGGGGGAAAAGGGGGAGGGGGGAATTCACCGTCTTACGTGTTTACGCGTTCCTCCTGACCCAACCCCGTGTTACCTGAAACCCACAGATGGCGAAGCTATTCATCTCTGTCTGTCACCGCCTATAAACAAGTCACTTATAATTGACGTCCTTCTGTCCAGACTCTCCAGCTGTGGTAGAAACTGTCTTCGACTTACGAGACACATCTGCTGCGATATTAATCTCTACATCTAATGTCCTTTATGATAAATGTGATATATGCGCAGGAGATACTGATACATCTCGAGCATCCATCACGTTTAAGATAGCTATTTAAGATGGCGTTTAAGGTGGACTGTTAGACCCCGAGGCCCGCCCTCTGTACATGTCTCTCGACGACGTCGGACATTACAGGCTAGTTTTTCTGGGTATATTCTTGCATTTACCAGGTTTACCCCATGTTAAGGCGTTTAATTCAGCAGACGTCCACGATTCTCGTCCATTAACATTAGATGAATTCGAGCTAATCTGTCATCACAGCTCCCGAGTTAGCGTATCTAATTCCGCTGAAGCCGGTGCTAGGAGCCGTGTGGATACTTCATAGTCTCCACATGACCATCTGCAATAAAAGCGCGGCTGAAATACTATATAAGGCTACGCCCGAGAATCCACCGTATTCTCGGGTATGAATGTTAGGTGCCGAGGAATGCTTTCCTGTAGAGTCATAGTGTTGCTTTTTAGTCGCCAGACGTCAATTTTTCCCACCTCTTGAATATCGCTCCAGTTGATATGCAGGCGTACACCTACAAATCAGCTCGACAAAACTGATTTTAGGCGTCAGACCCGACATATAATAACCAACTATCGTTCAGGAAATACTCTCCCCGTCAATAATCGAAAGGCCTTTTTCGTATGTCAGAACTGACTTTCGCAGTACATTTACATGTTTACTGGTTAGCATATGGTATTTCTGAAAAAAAATCAGCAACGCATACTTTCTGCCTGCTTCATTGGGTGCATACGCGACTTTCATAAATAGCTCGTTCGTTCAAAAATACGGGACTGACACTCGCGGTGCAAAACGAATTTTTCTAGATATGATGGCAATATGCAAATCCATTTATGTCTGAAAGTAAAATATGATAGCAATCACTAAATAATCTCTTGAAAAGAATGAGTTATCTATGATGTCAATGAGACCCGTCCCATCTTTTGTTCGACATCCTAACATGCTATGGTGGCGTGAAATATGAGGTGTGCCTAACATAAAGTTACATGACCACACATCTGGTTATAGACTGTATTCTGCTCGAGACAACTCTACGATCAAGAGAGATTTATATGGTGTTCGCTATCTCAGCTATGCTTTTATTGTACTTATCCGTGTTGAACTTGACTGACCTCAGCAATCGATCCATATCGCCGATGTGGAGGCTAAGAATGTCCGATGGCTAGGAGTGTCTCTCCTATCTTTTAACCTTGGTAGGACACTTTTCTCCATATTGGGGACAAGTGTCCGTCTTTATTTGCAATAGAAAAGGACATGAAGAGGGACACTAATCACCAGGACATTCTTATCCATCACACCGGTTTAAGTGGAATTAGATACAAATATCGAAGAAGTAATGATATAATAGCTCTGGCAACAAATCTGATGGAAATTTAGTTGTGTTATCGTCAGATGTAAGAAACGGCTCAAAGAAAAATTTTGATTTAAGTCTTTCACGTTTACGCTAGAGATTCACAGTCAAAAGACGAATTAGGCACAAGACGAATTATGTCTTTGGATTATGAACGTGGACATTATTTAATGGTCGACGACTGAATATTGAATGACGAACTAAAACCTTGTACAATAATTTGTTATAACGGTCTCGGTTCATGAAACCAGTTATTGGGTTGATAAGAGCCGTCAACGGATTTTCAGTTATACGGATAACGCTACAAACTATTCGTATAAGCACTATAAATTAGTGCTCAATGGTTTCAATGCCCTAATGAATTCCGTAGGCGGCAGTAGATTATCTGAGTCTCAGTTACGCTTTCTTTTTGTATGGTATCACGAACCTTAATCCCTCCATTCAACAACTTCCGGCACAGTTTCTAGTTCCGAGTTCATATTATGCTACGTAGCATATATTGTTGAATATTATAGCATTTAGTCTTCAGTGATAAACGAGATAGTTCAAGTGATATTGATCACTACATATATTCCATTTATGTAGTATTGTATATTTAGTTTTGCAGTTTACTCGGTTTTCAAGAAAATGATTAAGGCCTAAGCGTATACTGATTGAGTGACCAAAACAGACCACCATAGAGAAAAGATCAGTACTGAACAATTAATTCGATGACTGTTGAGATAAACGAGGAGTTTAACTTGCTCCATAGAGAATCATGAATGCGACTTGAAATTCTCATCACATTAAGTGACTTAATACACATGTTTTGGGGTTACAATACAGTGTCAAAAATGGGTCTCGTCAGCTTGGAGAGCTTAATTTATCCCATACATAGAGGTTTTTCAGTAGGGCCAGAATGCCAGTCCAAGATATAAAAATATGTCATCCTGTATCACTGGTTTCACTTCTGTGGCAAAAGTTTTTCTCTTAGTTTATATACTCGTTTCAAAAGTATGAACAACGGGAAAGTTTTCTCATCAGTCCCTATGCATGTCTGATCCTACCGTAGGTCACGCGAGACACCTATTTGTCCCTTCATATATGGAGAGTTCCACTGTTTTCACCATTTGAAAAATTACCACTCTCCGGAAAACTCTCCGGAATCTTCTTTCGTTGCAATGAAATATGTTCCATTTCAGTAAAGAATTTGTAGATACAGCATGTGCGACCGGAACATAAGAAAAATAAGAGATAAATATATTTCGTTATTGTCAGATAGACTACTGGAAACCACCCAGAATGACATGAAAACTACCAGGGGACTACGTATGATATTGATGGTGATATATGAGATATTTTTGTCTATAACTGATAATATCGTGAAGATATTTAGTCAGATGTCAGTCTATGTATGTTGGAGGTACATATCAATACTGAATGATAATTAAATGGTCATCTTTCAGACAGTAAAGAACATATGTCAAAATAAATCATATAGGCCTATGTCATAAAGAAAATAAATACGAATGGCCACTACTAGCCATCATAACAAACTAGGAATGGTCCCAACTAGCCACCATTACAGGAATACGAATAGCCATAACTAGGCATTATAACAACAAATTACTGCTGGTATGTAAATATACTGTCTGTCTCACATTTCGAGGGAACGATTTTTAGGTAATATCTCGGAACCATCGTTTCTCAAAGCAATGGAATTCCGCACAGTATCTCTGTGTAATTTGTGCATTTTTATTCTGCAATTTCATGGAAATGTATATTCAAAATGAAGGAAAACCTCCAATAACTTTGAGTTTTAGTTTGACGTTGAGTTATCTGTGTTGTAACACTAGGACTGGCCTCTATGACGTGACGAATGAACATGCAAAATTGCCAGGGCGAATTTCGTTTTGGTGAAGTTGATCCATCTTTGGTTGAATTTTCATGAAATTTCAGTATAAATATATCGCTCATGTTCAGATGATGTGCGAAATTTCACTCCGAAACGTGAGACAGACAGTAGTACAAACCGGTAGATGCCATCTTCTACGGGCTTTTAATGATTTCCCCTCTCTCGTCGCAGTTTTATATCAACGACTATAATCTGTGTTTCCATTCATCTTTGCTGGTCCCAAGATGAAAGCTCGGTGATCTCTTGTAACATGTCTTCCGACGTTGAAGTAACAACAGTGGTACATGTACGACATGACTTTAGAGCACAGGAGCAACAGAGTAGTGATGCTGACCAGCAGCTGTCATCAGCACTGTACACATCATTCCTTCAGAGCTATTTCACTACGTCTTTATTATGTGTCACTAATTCTGGTGGATCCCATAATTACCACCGCGGTGTACAGAAATACATTGCGCTGGAAAACCTTCGCTGATCATTGAACTAAAACAAATGTTATATACCAAACATTCGTCAAAGTCTAACAAAGCGACCGAGGTCCATGGATAGCATAGAACAGATATTTGGATTCAGCATTTGACAATTGAATGAAAAACCGTTGTGACAAGGATGAATGGCTTCAACGACCGTAACGATACCCTCTGATGTCATTCGTTTATATCCGACAGCACCATATCTGTTATGAGACTGGCATCTTGTGGGCTTACTATATCAGCAATAGTGATGTAAGATAGAATATAATTTCGGTTTCTACCTCTTCCTAATTCTTTCTGTTTCGTGCTCTCATCAGATCCACTCCGTTCCACCGATGTAAGACAGGAATAACAGTCTAGTCGACGAGTTACTTTCCATGTTGGATATATCCAAACAGTTAGTTCGTCTGATGATGTTCTGCGAATCGAGATGTACCGTTCATATCGCAGGGATTATAGGAGGTGGTTAGTGATATGGAATATAGTGATACTTTCTAAAAATGAGTTGAATAAACCATTCCTCGTCATTAATTTCCTCATGTTCAAATATGATATTAAATATAATATATACATATGTGTAAGAATGGGAAACAAAAATACCACCGTATTGGCGACAGTGAATTATAATACAAGTCAACCAATTCCGGATTTACTAAAACAAAGCGTGTTTGTCCGCTCTGTTAAGGAAAGGTTCCCGGTTCGAGGCCATTGATTTTATTCTATCAGATTATCACTTAAAATGAGGTGAGTTAGAATACGATAAAACACCTTGGGGGTATAGTAAGAAGGCTATATCGTCGAAATCACGAGCATCAACCCAGCGAAACCGTTTTCTACCAGCTCTATATGTAAGGACTAGGCAGTTCATTTCACCCACTGTAACATCGGAAAATGCGTGGGGCAATAGAGATCCCATGGGTACCCCCTTTATTATTTGCTTGTGCAGCTGCTTCTTGCCATCATCAGCCTCCGGAGATCGCGGTCTTTGTTCATCGTTAACTTTGTGATCCTGGAGGTCTTTTTCTCATGTAGGCGACCCAAGAAAATATTGACAAGAATACTATTGAATAATCACTGTACATTAACATACGATCATAGTGACAGATCCGATATCTTCATCAAGCAGATCTAGTGGTTGCCTGTGATCATTCCACCACATTAACAAATTTTGTAGCTTTTATCCTGCGGTATTTAATGTATTCGAGAAGGTTTCCGTGTAAGATATTTACTGAGGTATGCAGTCTCAATGGTGTCATATCATTGATGGATTTGGATTGAGGCAAAGTATGGTCATTATGAAGACCATGTGTACGAACCATTTGCTCAACTCGAATTACTGATGGCCTCGTGCTTAACAATAAACCTTTCCCAGATTAGCTTTTCGGCACAGGCTGTACTCTCTTTACATACAGGGTTTTATCAATAGACTGCAACACGAATACTGAATGACTCCACTTATAATTTTACATAGGTTCAGCTATTGCCGTCAGTCGGCTGATTGAAATCCACAGTCTCTTGTATAATATCATAGTATTGTAGTAGTACCGTTGGTCTCTGTCGGCTCAACGAAACCTCGGCCTACCTTCATCAGATTCCATAAGAAACACCAATACACCAATGCTTCTGTTGTATAAAAAATACGCCGGGAATTACCTGAAAGAAAACCGTTTGCAATCCGTTAGAGAATATCCACTAGAGCAGAACTGTCCTGACAACGAAGAAAAGGTACCTCTTCAACCCACACTATTGTATTACCAATTCCAGACACACGTCAGGTGTCCGTCACATATGAAAATTCTATTTTAGCTGTCGTTCCCAACGGCTTCTGCATCCAATATCGCTGGTAAGTTGCCCATAATGTTAGCGCCCATATCCATGTAGAACATCCAACACAAGCTAGTTCATTAAAAAAGAATATCGAGCATGTGCAGTTAAAGATGGTACGATTAATGTTGGTGCCACAAAGACCATCATATTTCCTTCGTCGCCTCATTATCATCTCTTTAACATAGCAACAGGTTACTAAGGGCTTTATTTTGACAATCCCACGGGTCAGGACATTTTAATCTCTGAATATGTAGTAACAAAGTTATATGCAATTCATATTCATAAAAATCACTTCAACTATTTAAGTTTCTGGAATAATACGCTTGGTTACCGATTGCTATGGCAACCATACTTCTGAAATTATTTGCATCCAATTGAGAAAAGTGGTACCCAATAACCTGTAAAAACAATGCTAATGAAATGTAAAACAATCAGAATTTTAAATATTTCAGAAATGAAAATATGCAATTATTTGTCTATCTAATCGTCTCAGGTTCACTGTGTTACATCATCAAAGCTAATTTGCATACAACATTTGTACCAATAATCATTGAATTGCAATATCTCCGTGTCTAGAATATTTTCACGAAATAAATATTAATACGTGCAGAAAAAGATATGGCAACAACATATCCCTCCACCTGATGAATGGTTGCAACTATGTCAACATATCCTAGACGGATACGTTTCTTAAACCTAGGTGCCTATTGCTACCAAATTGTTTTGAAAGATGTACTAGCTCTGAAGTACTCGCATTCATTCACCTATATTAAATGTCTGAATTGTATACAATAGTAATACAGTGTATCTCCGAAAATGGTTTTACTTTCCGCAAATTGGAGATACAAGTAAGGCTCTTTACAGAGTTTAAATTGTTATGTTTCATCGAGTCTGCGATAAAGAAATCCTTGTACGCATGTGTTATCCGCGTTTCTGTCTTCTACTCAATTTATCTAAACAAGTATATATCGAAGTGAAAAGCTTTTGTCCTTGCCAAAATATGTATGTGGAATGGCCTATAATTACAATTGCTATATTCAACTCTTTGAAGGTATCACCTTGTTATGAGAGCTTAATGTCAAACCTTTTTCTTCGTGTGCAATTGCTAATCATATGAACAGATACAAACGAATCGTGACTGAGATACACCATACTTTAGAAAAGAACTTGTACATGCCTGTGGTCAGTAATGTACGGATTAGACAATAGATACATTATGATGTGTTGTCGGCATCATTGCTTCGGTTATTGTCAATTGGAGCAATATGCAAGAGGTGGGAAAAACTGACGATGTCTAACGACTAAAAAACAACCATATGACTCTACAGGAAAGCAAAACTGATGACCGCTTTTCATTGTTTGGGCTCAAGCTAGCTTGAGTTTGTATACATCTTTATGTCTTTTTCTTTTTTCGGAAATCTCGTGCTAAGCTTCTGATATCAAAAACAATATTCTAGTCCGCCATTCAATATTCTGTCGTCGTTCATTCAAGAATATTCGAGTCCATGAACAAAAGACATAATTCATATAACAGCATTAGCTCCAAATTCAAAGAAAAAAAACCAATCTTAGTATACATAAACATAAGCTAGTTTACTGTAAGAGAGAAGCGGTCAACAGTTCTCAATGATGCCGACAAGACATCATGATGTTCCAAGAATATCAAATCAGTATTGCTGATCAGTATTCTTAATCCATATGATTTTCGTTGTAAAGTCGTTATTCAGAAAATGATGTATCTCAGTCATGCCTTGATTGCTTGTGTTCAAATGAACATCATGAGGATCTTGATGTACATGTTGTGTGAATAATAAATCCAGGGATTTTAGTTTGGTAACTTTTGGTACTGCAGCAGGAAATGAAATAGAATTAGATCCCAAGCTCGTGAAACGCAGAATTCCGCAATAATAAAATCAACCACATTAACTGCAAGGACAAAATGCGTGTTCTTCAAGAAGACAGGATTGATAGTGACACTAGTCATATAACATTAGAGACATCAGGTCTTTGCCATGCATGATTCTTCTGTTGGCACAGGGCATTTAACTCAAATTCAACTGCCTTTATTCCCGGATCAACAATGATCTAGGATTTGTCTTGCTGACAAGAAGGCATATGGCCCGTGTCCTTGTCAGTACACCGGCATCTTTTCTCACCATCCTTTTTATATTGCGTTTAATTGTGATACCCTGCAATACACTGCCCGTCACCTGATCATGCAGAATGTGTCCCTGGCTGTCGCCCGTGATAAACTTTGTTATACTTGTCGCTAACCTGCTGACAAGCCGGCGTTTGATGTTCCTCATTATTCTAACGTGGTGTTCCGCATCAGGACCGCATTGTTGATAACCGTGATTCAATAATTGCCTGCACACGAAGGGAAACCCGATTACCAATATATTAACGTCAGAAACCCTAAGACATTTCCAGTCTACTACATAATATAGATATCATAAAATCTTGTTCGTAAAGTTACTTATATTTGTAATTGACAATATTGATGTGAAATTCAGTAAAACCACATACCAACAGCATGAAATATCACATGTTTACACATTGTGCTCCGCTTTGGACAGATCTGTATCATAACGATTATTATGGATTAAGAATACTGATCAGCGATACGGATTTTATATTCTTGGAACATCATGATGTCTTGTCGGCATCATTGAAAACTGTTCACCGCTTCTCTCTTGCAGGAACCTAGCCTATGTTTATGTATACTATGATTGTCTTTTTGAATTTGGTGCAAATACTGTTATATGGAATATGGAATAGGTCTTTGGATTATGGACGCGGATATTCTTTAATGGACGACGGCTGAATTATGAATGACGGACTAGACGATTGTAATTTATACCTCTCCCCTTATGAACACACCTATGTGCAGACAGAAAAGATAACTTTCCAAAGCCCATTCCTCGTCATTCACCAACTGTTATATACACGTATACACATCGCCGTTAATTAAACGCAACATTAAAAGGGTGGTGGAGAACGTTGACGCCATACTGACAAGAAGTCTTTGACCCCACAGACAAATATACATAGTGCATATTTCTAAAAACGTGACAAGAATGAAAAGTGATTCCTGTTTATGTGAACATCTTGAATGGCATAATGTCTAACATAATGTCTATCATAATGTCTATCATAATGTCTAACATAATGTCTAACATAATGTCTATCATAATGTCTATCATAATGTCTAACATAATGTCTAACATAATGTCTAACATAATGTCTATCATAATGTCTAACATAATGTCTATCATAATGTCTATCATAATGTCTAACATAATGTCTAACATAATGTCTAACATAATGTCTAACATAATGTCTATCATAATGTAACATAATGTCTATCATAATGTCTATCATAATGTCTATCATAATGTCTAACATAATGTCTAACATAATGTCTAACATAATGTCTAACATAATGTCTAACATATCTAACATAATGTCTAACATAATGTCTAACATAATGTCTATCATAATGTCTAACATAATGTCTAACATAATGTCTAACATAATGTCTAACATAATGTCTATCATAATGTCTAACATAATGTCTAACATAATGTCTAACATAATGTCTAACATAATGTCTAACATAATGTCTAACATAATGTCTATCATAATGTCTATCATAATGTCTATCATAATGTCTATCATAATGTCTAACATAATGTCTAACATAATGTCTATCATAATGTCTATCATAATGTCTAACATAATGTCTATCATAATGTCTATCATAATGTCTAACATACTGTCTATCATAATGTCTATCATAATGTCTAACATAATGTCTAACATAATGTCTATCATAATGTCTATCATAATGTCTAACATAATGTCTAACATAATGTCTATCATAATGTCTATCATAATGTCTAACATAATGTCTATCATAATGTCTATCATAATGTCTAACATAATGTCTAACATAATGTCTATCATAATGTCTAACATAATGTCTATCATAATGTCTATCATAATGTCTAACATAATGTCTATCATAATGTCTAACATAATGTCTATCATAATGTCTATCATAATGTCTATCATAATGTCTAACATAATGTCTAACATAATGTCTATCATAATGTCTAACATAATGTCTATCATAATATCTAACATAATGTCTATCATAATGTCTATCATAATGTCTATCATAATGTCTAACATCATTCCAGAAGTACTTTCTGACCGGGTAATATTTGCAATAGGCTTTAGATTATTTCAGAAACTGCCATTGAACATTATTTCGATGACAGCAGCAATTTGAGTACATTTAAATGTTTTGTTGGATAAACCATCTAAAACTGGAGCTGTGAAAAACTCGTCCGGCCGGTCAAATATAGCAGCAACTGTCGGTCCACAGCCGAGGTTCTGATGTCGCTTGAATTGGTCATTTGAGGGCCCACTAGACGCGTCGAACTAACTACTGAAGAGGGGAGGCGATAAAGTGGCCTCTGTGATATCAACCTATTAATATGGATAGTGAAAGGGACGCAAACAATGAAATATCGCGCACTGTTTTATAACAAGCCGGTGAATTGGTCGACCGTTTTCGGAAGCACGAATTTCACACCGTTTTATAACCAGCCAGTGGATTGGTTGACCGTTTCGAACGCTCGAATTTTCCCTAGCGGCAAACTGAGATTGTATTTCTGTGACCGTACCATCGCGATATGCTGAAATTGTTATATGATTATAATTATTACACCTCTTCCCACTACCCTTATATGTGTTGTAATTTATTCCTGTATATGGCGAGATTCTGCTGGTGGACGTTTCGTCCCCGAGGCCCTCCCCCTGTACAGACCTTTTTGTCTTTGATATATGTTGGCATTTGTGGGAAGTTGATGCTGGGTCGACATCGGGCCTTACAGACTAGTCTTTTGTGTGAATTGCCGTCATTTACATCTGACGATGACACAGCTCACCAATCTCCAATGTACAAGTTGGCACAGCGAAACAGCTCACCAATTACCAGTATACGAGTTGTCAGAGCATTTCCATCATAGCTCTCTAGATTTGTATCTAATACCGCTTATGCCGGTGCTAGGGGCCGTGTGGTCATATAATCCAAGTTGCCACATGAACAGGTACAATAAAAGCGTACCTGGGATACAACACATATCATGAATCGTTAGATTCTTGGTATGTGCTTCAGAATAGATTTACCAGAAGACTATTCTGTGAAGTCATGTGACGCAGTCAATATGTCGGCACCTCTTCCCACTACCCTTATATGTGTTGTAATTTGGATGATAGAGTCGGAGATTCTTTAATGGACGACGGCTGAATAACGAATGACGCACCAAACGCTTGTAATTTCTTTCGTGTCATTTTCCTCCAAAACCTAGGGTCGGAAATTTCTCTTCTTCCAGAAACTTGTTTCTCATCAGCAGACTAGATCCGAGTTATTATGCAATAAGTATGCCAGTATGTCCAGCTATTTGAAATCTCACCCTCGTGTTTATCACCTAGTTCGTCAGTGCCTCAGGGGTCCTGTTTTATCCTACGCAATAGTTTTATGCATTGCATTGGGAACTTTTCTATACACCTCGTGGACAAATTGATCACCTACAATGATCTAACGACATTTTATCTGACTAACAGTAGAGTCTACTGCACGTAATGTGTATCATCGAACAATGAAAAAATAGGCCAACTGACAATATATCTTACAAATAAGTAGATAAATTCGATGCCGATCTCAGAAGCGTAATTACTGGCGATGAGTATTGTCAAGAGGGCAACAAATATCGCCTCCCCCACAACAACAGGATTGGGGTCATCTGACAACAATCGTAACTATCTATTCCAGAAACTCAAAGTTTCTCAAATTTTGCGATACATATCGCATGCTGATAGCAAAATACGAACGTAGCGTGCAAGATCTATGGCGTTATTTTTCGTAACTTGTGTCTAATTCCGCTTAACCCGGGCTAGGGGCCGTATGAACCCATGTACTTCAAGATCTTCACGGTGCTCATATGAACAGCCACAATCAAAGCGTGACTGAGATACATCATTCTCTAGATAACGACTTTACAACGATTATTATGGATTAAGAATACTGATCAGCGATACGGATTTTATATTTTTGGAACATCATGATGTCTTGTCGGCATCATTGAAAACTGTTGACCGCTTCTCTCTTGCAGGAAACTAGCCTATGTTTATGTATACTATGATTGTCTTTTTGAATTTGGTGCTAATACTGTTATATGGATATGGAATAGGTATTTGGATTATGGACGCGGATATTCTTTAATGGACGACGGATGAATTATGAATGACGGACTAGACGCTTGTATTATACGAGTTTGCGTATTTTTGTTGTCGCTAATAATGTTGTGGTGTCGAACTCACATGCACTGGATATATTCCATCACTGTAGCACCAGCGAAATATTCCACACAATAGCGAAGAATATTCCATACCATGCTATGGAAGTAATTCAAGGAATATTCCTCTGTTGCTATTATCGGAGAATATTCCATACCATGCTATGGAATTAATTCAAGGAATATTCCGCTGTTGCTATTATTGGGGAATATTCCATACCATGCTATGGAATTAATTCAAGGAATATTCCGCTGTTGCTATTATCGGGGAATATTCCATACCATGCTATGGAATTAATTCAAGGAATATTCCGCTGTTGCTATTATCGGGGAATATTCCATACCATGTTAAGGATTCTTTTAAAAAAAACATCGAAGAGAGAGAGAGAAAATTAGATTCAACATGTTTGACGTCGCGTCCAGCAATATGAATTACAGGAGCACTTCAAATTAGAACTGTACCCATCCAAGAAATAATGTCAGACTAATTTGACAAGATAGTGTAATCCAAAATAACGAAAATACTGTTATAAGATCACTTTCTAAAAGATAAAAAATATATCTATTCAGCTGTGGGAGGTGTGTCATTACGATGATCAGAGGGGTACTGTATGTTCGCTTTCAAGACTACCGGTCTGCTACCTCCTATTTTTGTGGGAGGCCCGTTGGTCGAGTGGTTTAGATCGCCGACATACAGTGCTGGCGACTAGGTGCCTGACTCTGGGGTCGCTGGTTCGAATCCCACACGGGACTCGACCAAATTTTCAGCACTAGAGTTTGTGCTATTCCCAAAATAACGAAAATACTGTTATAAGATCACTTTCTAAAAGATAAAAAATATATATATTCAGCTGTGGGAGGTGTGTCATTACGATGATCAGAGGGGTACTGTATGTTCGCTTTCAAGACTACCAGTCTGCTACCTTCTATTTTTTGTGGAAGGCCCGTTGACCGTGGGGTTTAGATCGCCGACATACAGTGCTGGCGAGTAGGTGCCTGACTCTGGGGACCCTGGTTCGAATTCCGCACGGGACTCGACCAAATTTTCAGCACTAGAATTTGTGTTATTCTAAGATAGTGTAATCCCAAAATAACGAAAATACTGTCAAACTAATTTGCCTTTCTTCGATTTATTCACAGGTTTTATGCCACTAAAGCTCATCATAATCGGCGTTGTGTTCTCTGTCGTGCTACCCGATGCTGCCTCAGGACTATTTTACACAAACAGCAAAGAGCACGATTATCCACGTATAGGGCGCAGGAGCGACAGTGATACTGTACCGGACAAATTATGGGACTCAGATCAAGATGGCTTCGTTTCGTACAAGGAACATCAGAATAGCGTGTCGTCATCGAAAGGAACCTCAACTATGTTGGCGTCTTTAGCGTTTAAAGTTTGGGACGCGAACGGTAATTGATTTATTATTTCATTCATGAAACCTTTTTGCAATTGTTACAGGTATATACAAATCGACGGATTTACTCTAGCTCGTGCACGTATCCCTCACTAATTTTGAAATTTTAATCTTTTATACACTAAGTAAATAGTTTTTAACTGCTCATTTTATGTATTCAACGTAAATGTACAAAAACATCAGCTCTAATTACAAAGGTAAGGATAAAAGTTTAATGTTAATTACCATTATATATTTTCGTTATCCCTAAGGCTAGGAAGATGAAACTTTCAAAACTATATCTAAAGATGTAAAACAAAATCCAGGTAGCCCCTCAGATGGCGTGATAAAGTTTTCAGCTTATTTTGACGGATATTTGCCAGAAGAAATGGGTTAATTTTTGCTGAGATGAATTACTTTCCTGCCCTTGGAAGTACGATAACGCCGAACAATTATCGAAAGGGAAAACAGTCGAAAATTTGCCATGACCCCTCATGGGCGCAATGTAGAGGCCTTAACATCGCAACCACCCTCAACATTGCAATGCGATACTAAGGGTCGACATGACGGTCGTTAATATCTGAATTGTCTTTGCGATGGTACGGGTTAACCATATCGATATTAAGGCCCTTTGAGGTTTTGCGATGTTAAGGACGACTCCTAACATTGCAATCCTAATAGCAATGTCGATATCGAGATTTTTAACGTCTCTGCATTTGTGAGCGGTAACCCAATATCCTCTTCTAAGTAACGCGTTGCTTTCACGATGAATCGGAGCGTGGAACCGCACTTCACCGCATCAATATGTCAACGTCACCACCGCAGCCTTATTGTTCACGAGACCTTTAATTGAACAACAAGCACGACACATTTGGACCAACTAGGTCCATATTGCTCCAAAGAAATCTCATGTGCAACCGAAAATGTCCTTTTCTTACTACTTCGCATTCGCCTATCACTGGACCTACGACGCAAATGACCCTGTAAACGTCCGGTCAGCCCAAAATGCCACTAGCAAACAATCTGGTCTAGTGTTTCTTTCAGCGATGAATGTAGTCCCATGTACACACCCAATTCGACCGTATCTAAGCTTTCTCTACAGCATTTGAGGTGCGGTTATGCAAACTGACGTCAAAGTCACACCATGGCTGGGTCACTGTATGGTTCAACATGTTTCATAGAACTCCCCACATTGGACCCACCATGGCCCACCTATACCCACTTTACACACAGATTTAGCGTGGTAAGTTTCATCCCGCTAATCATCATCACATGTGGAATGAGAGAAGGAAATCAGTCTCAGATAGGGTTAACTCACAACTCGCACAATAAAATCACACTCAAAGCCATACTAAGATAAATTATACACAAGAAATCGCCTCGTGATTGTTCAAGGAATACCAAAGTAATCATTAAGAAAGAGCTTACGTAAACATATTTTATTATATCGTAGCTTTTAGTGAGTATAAAGTATTTTGCTTATGGACGCCGAAATTTTTGTTGGCGGCGGATGCAAGATATACTATATTAAAAGTTGAATCTGGCAGATAAATTGAAGTAATAATATCGACATGATGGACAATTACTATAACACTGTCTGCTCAAAGGTTCCAACGCGCTCGTAATGATCGAAGTTGAGGAATAAGATTTATTTATGATATTTAGACTCCAATCCAGGTGCTGTTTGTATCACCATTCTCGGGTGTTGACCGCTTCTGTCTTGGAGGAAATTCGCCTAAGATTATATATACTATGATTGTCTTTTTGAATTTGATGATAATGCCTTTATCTGGATTATGAAAAAGGTCTTTGGATAATGGACGCGAATATTCTTTAATGGACGATGAAATAATGAATTATTAATGATGGACCAGAACGCTTGTTATTACATCAGATGCATTTAGCTTTGAGAACGGCACCGAGATCGTTTTTGGATCAATGATATATACATTTTGAAGATAGGAACATCGGGCTTTGCTGTGCCTACCATTCAAAAATATTAGCAACTTTTGTTTCTCCCCATTATCTATACCATTACATGTGTTCGTCAGCAGGACGACATTGGACGCTGTTAATTCTCTGTAAAGTATTTTCGTCGATAACATTATTTGGTGTTGTATGTATAGAACAATTACCAGAAATAGTTTGTGAAAACAGACAAACTTGTTCGAAACATCACCCCCTACCAAACTTTCTGCGCTATCTCCGGGACGACAGAAAATGGAGAGCTGAAACTCCGTGACTTTATAGTTTATCATATTGGGGTCATTTTGAACCTATTTGCATAACCCCCCGAGCAGAGGATCAGGGGTAAATTCAATATGGCGGCCACGTGGGGTCCCAGAAAAGTGATGTTTTTGTCATATTTCTTCAAAATTTCTGCTTTTTCGCGATGAAAAGTGGTCAAAAACTATTTTATTTCACATCATATTCATATTTACTAATTTATCATGCAGATTTTGCGGAGAAATTGCATAAATAAAAAATTCGGAAAATCTGACTGAAAAATCGACCAAAAAATGCCGTTTTTGAAAATGGATGTTTTTACATTTTCTGGTAGGGCTTGACCCAAGGGTATAGTGTGGTAACTTTCAGCCACCTGGCTCAAGGGGTAAGAAAAATAATTAAGGGGGCATTTCGCCTCCCCCAAGGCCACAAGAGGTCCCAAAAAGCCCAGGCCAGATAGGGTTAAATATACAATTATTAGTTCAGGAGTATCATACAAGTATAGAGCTCCAAATTCAAGAAAACAAATAATAAAAAATTAAAATGCACACTAGTTTCTTTCAAGAAAGATGCTATCAACAGAATCCAACTATATGTACAAGACACCATGATGCCCGAATCACTATTGCTAACGAGTATTCATTTAAAAAACCCTACGGTTTTCTTCAGTTCTACCACGTATATGCCTAAGGAATAGCGTCCATGGACTGTTTAGTTACACTCATGCGCTATTTATTTGTTTGTAGAGTTCCTTGAACTATTTGTACAACGTTTAAATTTTAAAAATAACAAATACCAACATCGTATACGTATTGCCATGGGTACATATTATGCAGCGCAATTTGAAAGACCTACAGTACATGCCTAACGTTATAAATAGACCGCATTGTCACAGCTTTCCTCATCTAACACTGAATCATTCAGCCTTGGAATAAGATAACATCACCTGCATCGCCAAATTGCATCAATTCCTATTATTCAAAACAACATGCTTCGATGGTTCTATTACCAATACCCCCGGGCAATAGTGCAATATGCTGACAAGCTGATTATCCAATAAACTAGCTTTTACTACATGTCAATAATTGTAACATGTATACATATAGTCTTCACCACATGGGTTAAATTCACAGCAGGGTATGATTATGAATTGATATACATATACTACGTATGAGAAAATATCCTTTTCAAGCAACATATTGTAGAAGACATTTCGCTTCTGGGTTCCCTGTGAGATCGTGGGAGGTTGGCAATCTGTATGCTTCTATCTAATTCTTCGTCTAATTGTCGAGGCACGCAACGCTCCTCCGTCAGTTCCCTTGATTCTTGTCCAATTCGCGATGGGTTTGTATCAGCCGTGCTGCATCGCCGTGAGCTATGTGTGTCGAATACTCTCTGATAGCGGTCAAACATTATTTTTTAAGCGGCCGAGTGATCTTTATCTAAATATAATTTTATATTCATTATAATGTATTTTCTCAGTCACTAATGGTATCTTGGAGTGAACAATTCGCTATGTCTGAGCTTGGTCGGGTTGATATCGCTGAGAAAGACAGGTTAACATTCTATATATTGTTCATTGAATCTCTCATTTTATAGGGAGGGTATGGTCCTCTGTGGGCTGGAACGTTGGTCTTTGGCGCTACATTTCGTACCTTTGTTTTCAATTCTTCTTAATCTTTGGCTAGGGGTTGAATGCACATCGTGTGCTGATTATATTGAGGTCGGACTCAACATTCCAGAAAATGATTTGGAAATTAATTTGGAAAACAAAAAGAATTTAAATCAGTGATACCAGAATTTGACGATGGAAACATCATATTGGCTTGCTGGTAACCGGTTTTTTCTTGCAATCAATCAGTTTGTGTGTATACATATTTTTGGGCTACGTCAGATACAGCTGGCGTAGACCTATGCAATGTACATTATCTTCCTTCGCCTTCTCCTCTCGACTTTCGTCATTTGCTTTCCTACATGTTTAACAGCTCAACAGATTTGTCACAAATATCGGCAGGATAGCTATGGACTCTGATAGAGTGAGCTGGGATTAACCTGATGTTGTTCAAGGTCTGTGTGCCCCAAAGGTATTGATATCATATAAAGTGAATTTTCACGAGTTGATACATTAGCGGGAGACGATCTGTCGCGTGCAAAATCTGAGGACAATTGGTGAACGGGCAAGGTCGCTGCAGCCTAAGAACCAAGAAAACGATGAAAATCATAATTTTTCATGAGTGAACACATTATGGGGAACGACGTGTCACGTACTAATGTCCAGTTCGACAAAGGTTAGTGTCACTGTGACCCCATAATCCGACAATCATGAACATAATAAATGTTTTTGTGAGTGGATACACTTGTGGCTGGCAATGTGTTGCGTACCAAAATAAAGGTCAATAGGTAATCAAAAATTATCCTAACGCCCATTGGTAACCAGGAACTCTTTTGGTGGGAAAGTCGCAATCCACATACATTGTAGATATGGCGTGCGAAGAGAAATAAAATGGTTATCTAAAGCTATTGAGGGCCAAAAACTGTTCTGATTATGACACTTTGTTAGGATAGTTATGGGGTCAGACAGAGTGATCTGAAACCGGACAGAGTTCGAAAAGAGTATCTGAGGCATTTCGGTCGAGAGACTAAAACGGTTACAATCATAAAAACTGTGTTCATCAAAATAATATCACCACCATGAATAACATGAAATAGTTATCTCTCAATGACATAATAGTTATCTCTCAGTGACATAATAGTTATCTCTCAGTGACATAATAGTTATCTCTCAGTGACATAATAGTTATCTCTCAGTGACATAATAGTTATCTCTCAGTGACATAATAGTTATCTCTCAGTGATATAATAGTTATCTCTCAGTGACATAATAGTTATCTCTCAGTGACATAATAGTTATCTCTCAATGACATAAAAGTTATCTCTCAGTGACATAATAGTTATCTCTCAATGACATAATAGTTATCTCTCAGTGACATAATAGTTATCTCTCAATGACATAATAGTTATCTCTCAGTGACATAATAGTTATCTCTCAATGACATAATAGTTATCTCTCAGTGACATAATAGTTATCTCTCAATGACATAATAGTTATCTCTCAATGACATAATAGTTATCTCTCAGTGACATAATAGTTATCTCTCAATGACATAATAGTTATCTCTCAGTGACATAATAGTTATCTCTCAGTGACATAATAGTTATCTCTCAGTGATATAATAGTTATCTCTCAATGACATAATAGTTATCTCTCAGTGACATAATCGATAGTGACAATTACTTTTTATCATTGCCTGGAGTATGATACTAATATTGTCTTATCAATGCGGTGTATATCGATCATGGACACGGAATTAATTCATGAACGACGGTTGGCCACTCAATATCGAATTTGCCGCTGGTATTTAGAACATGCTATATTAAGCTTTCTCTATCATCTACTCGGTTGCTATGAAAAACCTATGACGTTTACTCAGGTAAAACATGTTCAATGAACCATCATTGCAAAAACTTGTTCGACAAAAGAATAATAAATTTCACACACTGAACAGTCACGATCGAAGCTGACTTTGTCAATGACCCCTCAATCGATCAATGCGAAGTGAAATCAATATGAATCGAGAATATTTACTCCACGGAAGGGATGGCCATCACAGACCAACCAATTCAGCCAAGTTTTCTTGAAAACACATTTGCTCTGTTGAGACAACCAAACGTGATCTATATATGTTTGTATTAGGCTGATCTCGATATCCCCATCCATGAATATACCCCATGATCCAGAAAGCTTTTGAACATTAAATCGTTGGATTTAGTCAAACCATTTCAGATCTATTCTAACAAAAGTTTTCCGCTTTGTTAACCACGTCAACCCCAGCCACCTGTCGGATTTTCGGACAGGATTCCTGCCTGAGCGGCACACTACCGGAAGTGACATCATACAAATTAAAAGCGCTACTCGTCGAACGGTCAGATAAATTTTCAGTACTGTGTTAGACATCTTTTGACCTAGCGTCATAAAGTAGTTCGCCCAAGGGAGGTGTTAGAACATGGAGTGCGGGGGTGTGTCCGCATACGTCCTAGCCGGATCGTACTGGTCAAGTTCCGCTCCTTCGGACATAGGGAGTTAGCCTGTGGAACCAAGCATGCGCATTGGGATGTTGCCGTGTTTTGTGCATCCTAGACCACCGCTGGATTTAAAGAAAAGGCGACTGAGGAAAAACGGAGCACAGTCATTCTATGGGAGTGGAGAATAGGCATGGCATAGTCATCGTTCTCTTTGATGATAATGTCATGAAACATAGATTCATGGTCCATAAGTCACACCCGTAATGATCAATTAATGAAAAATAATGCTACCTCAACCCCAACTGGGAAATGAATGCTCGGGCCGAGGTCTCCATGGAATACACTTGATAATAAACCCAATGTATTTTATTATTACTCCCTCTTCTCTATGTGATTTCGGGAGGATGAAAATAGTTTTATTTTACCATTTCAATATCGCCTTCCGCCGTTTACACTGCATTAAAGAAACCCAATAAAATGTGAAAATATACGACTGTTACGGTTTTCGGACACCGCGGTATAGAATGAAAAACGAAGGAGAAAGAAAAAGAACGAGGTAGTTTATACTTCCAGTTTGCATATTGAAATCGTTTTACTGATACAAGGCTATAGGCCGTCATTTAATATTCAACTGTCGTCCATTAAAAAATTTCTGCGTTCATAATCCAAAGATCTAATTCACATAATAGCTTTAGCACCAAATTAAAAGAATAAATCATAATATAAATAGAAAAATAGGCTGGTATCCTACAAGACAGAAGTGGTCAACAGTCTTTAATGATGCATGCAAGACATCATAATGTTAGAAAAATATCCAATCCGTATCGATGATCAGTATTGTTAATCCACATGATTTTTGTTGCGAAGTCTTGCAAGAATATGATATATCTCAGTCTTGAAGCTACTGAACCATGACCATGTCAATATCGGATCCAATGACAATTGCGTGTTTTCGGCCTGGCACATGTTGTGACACGTGGCTTTTCTGCTATACGCCCTGATGAGATTACGACTGTTATCACACAATATCCGGATTAACCTTCAGAGGACAGTTGAAAATCTCAATTTTATTAATCGAAGACAATAGCTGGGATGAAAACATTGATAGAATTGTGACCATAGCTTCAGCTTCAGACTGTGCGGTATATTAATAAATCATTTATTTGGACTACAGCTGTTCTTAACACGAAGGGCTAATCGCCGGATACCGGAAACAGACGTCTGAATCCGAGTAATCATGAGGAAATTTGAACTGTTGGTCATCTCTTATTAGTAATCCCTATGGTTACAGGAGTTGTAATTGATTAAAACGATTGACCATCTGCCATGGAAGAAAATCGTCACTATATGAAAACGTATTGGTCACCTGGCACAATAGTCAGTTGGCCAGAAGTTAAGAAGTGGTTTCGTATAGTTTTTCGTAACCCTTTTCGCTGCATAGCTATAACCTTGCCCATTATCTGACCGATTGTAAGCTTCTGTGTGTATGCGTTGGGTCCCATGGTGTTAAAATGACATTCATTCAGCCAAAAAAAAATCATTATTAAACATTCGTGACTTTAATTCCTAAAACTGAACAAATGCTAGTATTGGATATTTTCTGATTGTGAGGAAACGTGCTGGTTGTCTGAGTTTTCTGCCTGACTAAGTGAAAGAAAAAACCTCGGATTTAGGCAAAATATTAGAACCTTTTTGTTACCTTTTTCCATGCCAGGAATACACTACCACTACTATCTTTAATGCGTATCTTTGATGCGAACTGAATGGCTTCTTCACCAGATCAACATTTGCGCGATTTATCGTTCTATCGTTTGAGAGTTATCTAAATTAGGGATATCTAGTTGTTATATATCAAAAGTATTCATGATCTGTCATAGTCAATGGTGCAAAAATGCTGACAAGCTGGCTATCCAATAACCTGAATTTTACCACATGCCAATAATTATAACATGGAGCCATCACTACACGGTTAAATTACAACACATATAAGGGAAGTGGGAAGAGGTGCCGACATACTGACAGAGCCACATGACTTCACAGTATAGTCTTCTGGTTAGCCAGCACATACCAAGAATCTAACAATTCGTGATATGTGTTGTATCTCAGGTACGCTTTTATTGTACCTGTTCATGTGACAACTTGGATGACATGACCACACGGCCCCTAGCACCGACATAAGCGATATTAGATACAAATCTAGAAAGCTATGGTGGAAATGCTCTGACAACTCGTATATTGGTAATTGGTGAGCTGTGTCGCTGTGACAACTCGTACACTGGGGATTGGTGAGCTGTATCGTCGTCAGATGAAAATGACGGCATTGAAACACAAAAGACTATTCTGTAAGGCCCGGTGTCGACCCAGCATCAACTTCCCACAAATGCCAACATATATCAAAGACCAAAAGGTCTGTATAGGGGGCGGGCTTCGGGGACGAAACGTCCACCAGCAGAATCTCGCCAAAAACAGGTAAAACTTACAACACATATAAGGGAAGTGGGAAGAGGTGCCGACACACTGACAGAGCCACATGATTTCACAGTATAGTCTTCTGGTTAACCTATTCTAAAGCACATACCAAGAATCTAACGATTCGTGATATGTGTTGTATCTCAGGTACGCTTTTATTGTACCTGTTCATGTGGTAACTTGAATGACATGACCACACGGCCCCTAGCACCGGCATAAGCGGTATTAGATACAAATCTAGAGAGCTATGGTGGAAATGCTCTGACAACTCGTATATTGGTAATTGGTGAGCTGTGTCACTGTGACAACTCATACACTGTGGATTGGTGAGCTGTATCGTCGTCAGATGAAAATGGCGTCATTGAAACACAAAAGATTATTCTGTAAGGCTCGATGTCGACCCAGCATCAACTTCACAGTATAGTTCGAATATGAATTGATATACGACGTATTGGCAAATACCCTTTTCTGGCAACGTATTGTAGAAGACTTTCGCTTCCGTCCTGGGTTCCCTTAAAGCTCGTGGGAGGTTGGCAATCTACATGTTTCTATCTTATTCTGTCTCTAATTGTCGAGGCACGCAACGCTCCTCGGCAATTCCCTTGAATCTTGTCCATTTCATAATAGGCTTTTATCAACTGTGCATCACCGCCGTGAGCTATGTGTGCCGAATGCTCTCTGATGGCCAAACAGCTTTTTTCTTAGGCTGCCGAGTGATCTTTTTCTAAATATAAATGTAAACTGATTATAAATGTATTTTCTCAATCACTAATGGTATCTTCGTTTAAACAATCCGCTATGTCTGAGTTAGATCGGTTCAACATCGTTGAGTCAAACAGGTTGACTTCTATATATTATTCGTTGAACCACTCATTTTTCTCACAGAGCAGATGTGCCTATGACGGTTGTTTCGTTGGTTTTTGGTGTTACCTTTCGTACCTTGTATCTAATTCTTCTTAGCTGGGGCTAGGGGGCGTATGAACATCTTAAAATGATTAGTCAAAGAAATTCATTTGGAAAACAACAAGTGTTTGAATCAGTGATACCAGAATTAGACGACGGAAACATCATATTGACTTGCTGGCAACTGCTTCTCTGTTGCAATAATTTAGTTTGTGTTTATACATATATTTGGGCTACGTCAGATAAAGCTGGCGTAGACCTATGGAATGGTCTCCTCCCGACTTTCGTTATTTGCATCCCTAAATATTTAACGGCTCAACGGATTTCTCTCAAATATTGGAAAGATTGGTGTGGATAGGTCAACGGTCAAGGTCTATGTACCCTCAAAGTATTGATTCATTGAAAATGATTTTTCAAGAGTTGATACATTAGTGGAAGAAGATGTGTCACATGCCAAAACTCAGGAGAATAGGTCAAGGTGACTACAGTCCAAAAAGCAAACTCATTATTTTTCATGAGTGGATACATTATGGGGAGACGACGTGTTCGCCAAAGGTCACTGTGGCCCCAAATCCGACAATCATGAACATCACAAATCGTTTTGTGAGTGGGGACATTAGCGGGAGGCAATGTGTTGTGTACCAACATTAAGATCAATAGATAATCAAAAAGTTATTCAAACGTCCATTGGTCACCAGGAGCTGTTTTGTTGAAAAATTCGTCTTTCAGATAGCTATGGCGTCTCAAGACAAAAATGGCTATATAAGGCCAATGAGGCCAGAAACTATTCTGAATATCAAACATTGTTGGTATATATATATATATCAAAATAATACATTACTTAACACAGTGACAGGTATGCTAAACATTGAGACATATCTCCATCATGAATAACATGGAATAGTTATCTCTCAATGACATAGCCGAGAGTGTCAATTCGGCTCTCAACAGTGTATGGCTGCCTGGACTAGGGTGCTAATATTATAACAGAATACATTGTTTCGCTTATGGACACGGAATTATTCATGGAGGACGGCTGGCTACTCAATATCGGATATGGCGCTTATGAATTGAGCTTTCTCCATCATTCACTCGGTTGCTACCGGAAGGCTCACGTTCTCTTAACCGGCTATAAAAATAACCTGTGGCGTTTACTCGGGGATTAATATTCACAATGAACGACAAAAACAATGTAGCAAAAACTGGTTCGACAAATGAATAATTTTCATTCACTGAAAAATCACAATTGAAGCTGGCATTTTGTCAAAGTCCTCTCAACTGATCAATACGAAGCATGCCATGCCTCATTTCTGGGTAGTAAAATCAACATTAATCCACAAAATAGATGACCATCACAAACCAATTAATCAAGCGAAGTTTTCTTGATAACACGTTATTCAGAAAACGAAAAGTTTCTAGTTTCTAGGCCGATCGCAATTGACCCATCCATAAATTTACCCCATGATCCCAAATGTTTTTGATCATTCAAGAATTGGATTTAGTTAAACCAGTCCAGATCTAGTTATACCATTCCTTCACCGCGTTGTCACCCACCTCAGTAGTGCATAATACCACAGCCACCTGTCAGATTTTTCGGACAGGATTCCCGCCCGAACGGAAAACCACCGGAAGTGACATGATACAAATTAAAAGCGCTACTCGTCAAATATTCTGATCAATTTTCAGTGCTGTGTTAGACCAGCTGTAAATCAGTGTTGTGGAGAGTATATCGCCGTTAGTATGAAGAAATATACAAATAGTAGTTCGCCCACGGGGGTTGTTAGAACCTCGAGTGCGGGAGGGGGTGTCCGCCTACGCCATAGCCCTGTCGTAATGGTTCCGCTACTGGGGACACAGTCGAGCCTTATTGCGTGCATACCAGACAGTTTCTGGTTTTAAATAAAGGCGAGTGTGGGAAGAGGGAGCACAGTCACTCTATGAGAGTGGAGAACGGGCATGGCCCAGTCATCGTTCTCCGAGTCACTGAGGTCGTGAAACATAGATTCATGGTCCATAAGTCACACCCTTAATGATCAATTAATGAATAATAATGCTACCTCAACTCCAACTGCGAAATGAATGCTCGGGTCGAGGTCTCCATGGAATACACTTGACATTAAACCCGATGTATTTTAGTATTATTCCCTCTTCTTTCGTGGATTTCGGGAGGATGAAAATAGTTTTATTTTACCGTTTCAATATCGCCTTCCTCCTGACGAATTAGAAAAGCATTAAAGAAACACAATAAAATGTGAAAATATACGACTGTTACCGTTTTCGGACATCGAGGTAAAAAAATCAGTTCGAAAGAGAAAGAAAAAGAACGAGGTAGTTTATACTTTGCACAATGAAATCGTTTTACTGATACAAGCATCTAGTCCGTCATTCAATATTCAGCCTTCGTCCATTAACCCTATCTGGCCTTGGCTTTTTGGGACCAGGCCTGGGGAAGGGCTCCCCTAATTAATTAACCCCTTGAGCTAGAGGGTTGAAACTTACCACATTGTACCCTTGGGTAAAGCTCTACCAGAAAATATAAAGAAATCCATGATGGCCGCTTTGATGACATGACAGTAACGTCATTTTCAAAAGCGGCATTTTTTGTCGATTTATCGGTCAGATTTTTTAAATTTTTTTGATTTATGCAATTTCTCCGCAAAAACTGCATGATAAATTAGTAAATAATAATGTGATCTGAAATAAAATAGTTTTTGTCCACTTTTCTTCGCTGAAAAGCAGAAATTTTGAAGAAAAATGACGAAAACATCACTTTACCGGTACCCCACGTGGACGCCATCTTGAATTTGCCCATGATCCTGTACTCCAGAAGTTATGCAAATAGGCTCAAAATGACTCCAATATGATAAACTATAAAGTTACGGAGTTCCAGCTTTCAATTTTTTGTCGTTACGGAGACAGCACAGAAAGTTTGGTAAGGGGGGACAAAATAGGGGGGGGGGGCTATTTTGCCCCCCCCCCCCAGCCTGGTAAGGTTAAATAATTTCTTCGTCCATTATCAAAAGACCTAATTCATTTAATAGCATTAGCACCAAATTAAAAGAATAAACCATAATATACATTAAAAATAAGCTGATTTCCTTCAAGACAGAAGCGGTGAACAGTTTTCAATGATGCCGGCAAGACATCATGATGTTCCAAAAATATCAAAATCCGTATCGCTGATCAGTATTCTTAATCCATATGATTTTTGTTGCAAAGTCTTTATCTGGAATATGATGTATGTCTTGGACCTACTGAACCATGAGCATGTCAACATCGGATCCATTGACATTTGCGTGTTCTCGGCCTGGCACATGCTGTGATATGATATAGCACGTGGCTTTACTATTCAACGCCCTAATGAAATTGCGACTGTTATCACACAATATCCGAATTAAACATCAGAGGACAGTTGAAAAACTCAATTTTATTATATCGAAGATAACAGCTGCGATGAAATCATTGATAGAATTGACCATAGCTTCAGACGGTGCCGTATATTAATAAATCATTTACTTCGAATATAACATTTCTAAACACGAAGGGCTAATCGCTCGATAATGGGAACAGACATCTAAACCAGAGTTATCAAGATGAAATTTGAACTGCTTGATCATCTCTTATCAACATGATTAGATGAGTTGCAATTGATTAAAACGACTGACCATCTGCCATCGAAGAAAATCGTCACTATGAAAAGATTTGGTCACTTGGTACTATTGTCAGCTGGTCAGAAATTAAAAGTTGTTTTGTTTAGATTTTCTTAACCCTTTTTCACGACAACTTCTCTTTCCATAAAATGAACAAATACAGGTTTTAAGGAAACGTGTAGTTTATCTGGGCCTTCTATCTGAGTGAAAGAAGAATCACGAATTTAGGCAAAATATTAGGGTATCTTTTTTCATGTCAGCAATAAACTACCATAATGATATGTCTTAAATACGAACTGAATGGCTTCATCATCATATCAACATTTGTGCGTGCTTATCGGGCTATCGATCGCCATAATCAAGAAAGGAATATCTAGTTTAGTGTCAGAGAAATAACTTTTGATGTTACCCCACAAGACAAAAACCACGAAAATCCCTAACTTAAATTATGTTCATAACTTAACCACGAAATAGATCAAATTCGTCATATTCATGCTATAATTTCATTTTGCAGCTGTCAAATGTGACCAACAATGGAGGCAATGCTCTATGAATTGATTTCTCGTGAAAATCCTTGTGAGAGGATAAATTTGGGGGTATCTATTTGTTACGTATAAAAAGTATTCACGATTTTTATGGTGACGACATGTCCATCGATTTCTCCCCTCGTAAGAAATTGTAATTTTACTGATCTAATGTATATGAAAAGTCATATTGCATATTCAATGTTTTCATGCCCTGAAATGCCTCACCTGTGTGACCCATAGATAACACACTTGGTAGGAAGTTTTGTAAATAAATTGTCAAAATCTGCGATGCTACAGATGTTCATATTGAATAGACAGTCCCATTTCATCAGTTCTTATGGGCTGTTTTCTATTGTAGGCGTTTTCTTCTTTTTTCATCAATTGAATACAATTTGATTTGTTTTCTAATTCAGGTGATGGAGTTCTATCACAGAGTGAATTCGATCCGAGAATGGTGAGACTGTTCGGTCGGAGGGCATCATAAGGAACGCCTTCTTCTGTTCTCCAGTCACTCCAGTCTAAGTTTCAGAGACGGAGCGATGAGGACGAAACGACGTTCTGAACAACTACGACGATGACAAGCTTCAAAAGATGGCCAGACTATGAATTGTAACTAAGGATTTTCGCAGCAAATGTTGACTCTTTGACAATCCATCCTGCTATACCAAGTCCATGTGTATAAACCGAATCAACTATTTTTTGTCTTCGGGTATTCAATATAATTTGCCCCTGGGCGTTAAAGTGTCTGTTGTACGGTGGTACTGTCATATCACATTATTTTGGGCTTTTCTGGCTTCGTACCGAATTTTAGCTGCCTTTGTTTCCATATAACAGTATTTCATATCCCGATTTTAAACTGCCTGCCTGTATGTATCAGACATGAAACTGTTTATCCAAGCAAGCATGACATATGCTTTGTTCAACCTTTGAGAACTCTGTGATGTTTATTCGTCACGTCAAGCGTCAAACTTAAACATTCCATGAAGAACGATTGGTGTTGTAGCCGCCTCCCGGACGCCAAGAGCTTTGGTTTCTCCAGCCGCCGTAGTGCAGCCGTCTCCCTCACTTGAAGTTCGGGTGACTTTTTTGTGTAATAACCGTGATGGTTGCGTGTTATCTCATCAAAGTAACATAAACGCAAAGGAAATACCAAGCGGTTATTTTAAAATGTCTGCTGACATATACTGAGAAATGAAGCACTGCATAAGATATGTCCAATGTTTTCCTAGATGTAGTCGGCTACATTTGATGAAATTGCACAAAAATGTGTATGGAAATAAGGCTGCGAATATAACATACCGTTCTCCACATTTCATAGTCTGTTCCAGCTGGGTTTTTTTCTGAAACTGGCTCCTTACCTCTTCAATATTTACGTTAATAATGTCTAGTGTTGCCCAATGTAAAACAAATAATTCTATTAATCTATTTCTTATAAAACTGAGGAACAATTGTTGAAAGCACCTGTGTAACCATAATAGGAACGGATATGATCTCCGCATTATTAGTGCAGCTCTTTAATGTCGAAGGCATGAAAATCTAATTTCGGTAAGTAATCCCCATACGTTCGCCTTTCACAAATGTTCCCGCAATTATTTTAAATAATAGACTGAGGAATTATTAGCCCACCATCACCAGATGGTGGGCTGTTCAAATCGCCTTTTGTCCGTGGTCCGTCGTCCGTCAGTCAGTCCGTCGTCCGTCGTCCGTCCGTAAACAATTCTTGTTATCGCGATTTCTCGGGAACTACTGCACGGATCTTTCTGAAATTTCGCACACGTGTTCCCCTTGGGGTCTAGTTGTGCAGATAACTTTTGTAGCCCGATTCGAAAATCCAATATGGCCACAGGGCGGCCATCTTGGATTTCCCCATGAAACCTTGTTATCGCGATTTCTCAGGAACTACTGCACGGATCTTTCTGAAATTTTGTACACAGGTTCCTCTTGGGGTCTAGATGTGCAGATACCTTTTCTGGTCCGATTCGATAATCCAATATGGCCACAGGGCGGCCATCTTGGATTTCCCCATGAAACCTTGTTATCACGATTTCTCAGGAACTACTGCATGGATCTTTCTGAAATTTGGTACAGAGATTCTCCTTGAGGCATAGTTGTGCAGATACCTTTTCTGGTCCGATTCGAAAATCCAATATGGCCACAGGGCGGCCATCTTGGATTTCTCCATGAAACCTTGTTATCGCGATTTCTCAGGAACTACGGCACGGATCTTTCTGAAATTTGGTACACAGGTTCCCCTTGGGGTCTAGATGTGCAGATACCTTTTCTGGTCCGATTCGAAAATCCAGTATGGCCACAGGGCAGCCATCTTGGATTTCCCCATGAAACCTTGTTATCACGATTTCTCAGGAATTACTGCACGGATCTTTCTGAAATTTGGTACACAGGTTCCTCTTGGGGTCTAGATGTGCAGATATCTTTTCTGGTCCGAATCGAAAATCCAACATGGCCACAGGGCGGCCATCTTGGATTTCCCCATGAAACCTTGCTATCACGATTTCTCAGGAACTACTGCATGGATCTTTCTGAAATTTGGTACACATATTCCCCTTGGGGCCTAGTTGTGCAGATACTTTTTCTGGTCCGATTCGAGAATTCAATATGGCCACAGGGCGGCCATCTTGGATTTTCCCGTAAAACCGTGTTATCGCGATGTCTCAGGAACTACTGCACGGATCTTTCTGAAATTTGGTACACAGGTTCCTCTTGGGGTCTAGATGTGCAGATACCTTTTCTGGACCGATTCGAAAATCCAATATGGCCACCAGGCAGCCATCTTGGATTTTCCCATGAAACCTTGTTATCGCGATTTCTCAGGAACTACTGCATAGATCTTTCTCAAATTTGTTACGCAGGTTCCCCTTGGGGTCTAGATGTGCAGATACCTTTTCTGGTCCGATTCGAGAATCCAATATGGCCACAGGGCGGCCATCTTGGATTTCCCCATGAAACCTTGTTATCACGATTTCTCAGGAACTACTGCATGGATCTTTCTGAAATGTCGTACAGAGATTCCCCTTGTGGTCTAGTTGTGCAAGGTACCTTTTTCGGTCCGAATCAAAGATCCAATATGGCCACAAGGCGGCCATCTTGAATTTCCCCTTGAAACATTGTTACCGTGAATTCTTGGGAAATATTTCATGGATTTTTCTGAAATTTGGTACACAGGTCTCGCATGGGGCCTATTAGTGCAAGATACCTTTTTTGGTCCGATTCGAAAATCCAAGTTACGCTCCAAATTAATTTGGTATTCTCAAGTGACGTTGCATCACAAGAGTCGGCGCATGAAACGGTGGGGCATATTCTATATATTGACTATAGAGAATATCCGTACCTTCACCTTTCATATCAAGGAGTTCAAATAATTCTGAATTAAAATGTATTTCTTCAAATTTTAAATCAGCCTTCTTTAGTCCATGCAGTAGCAAGTGAACTGCTCCACCGTTTCGTATGCCGACCTCAGTCTTGTGACTCAATGTCACAACTCAACAACTGTAGACTACTGCATGTTTCGATCCAAGGGAGATAATCAGGATCCAGGCACTTTTGAAGTTTCAACATTACTGCGCGGACCGGATCCCTTCAGTATTAAGCATTATTGTACCATCTTGCTATTTTCGAGCATGGTATCTTGATTTAAACAGTATATTTATTTCACCAGGAAACAGGGATCGGCGAACAGGCAGAGCCTGTTTGAACGCCTCTCCCAACAGACATATTACACATACATGTACAATTACAAGATGACAGACAACAGTGAATAGAATAAGAAACAGTTACAAACACAATAATTAACATGCAGCTGCATGGTATCTTAAAGGAGATATCTCAAAATAGCCCAAGAAACAGAATCTTTTTCACTCAGATTCGAAATTCTGTAAACAAAATTACAAATCAATTGTCTGTTCTTAGTAACAATGGACAAAAAGATCCTCTAGTCATTAGCTTACAATTATCGGACAATGGTGGGCGCCAAGATCCTTCAGGATCTCTCGTTTTAGATTAGTTGTTTGAAAAACTATTTTATGTAGGGTAATATCTATGTCTGTTGTGTACATGTGAACGCAAGTATAATATTCTTTAATTAATTACTTAAAATAATGGTAAGGACCTTTGATACTAACCAGATGTTTCTTGTGCCGAGTGGCCTCTAGTAGAATAAGGGAGATTGAACCCTTTCCTAATTAGTGTATACACAAATTCGTTGAAATCATTTCAGTACAGCAGGAGGTCTCGAGAAAAACGTTTATCTCATAAATTAGAGCGATATAAAACCTTATTTGGGTATATTTGTCATCCTTCGAAACATCCTTCGATATATCTTGGTAACTGAAAGGAATATTTTCAGGGAGTAAACACAATTCTTTTCATAATTTGAATATCGGTTGGAATTTGGATTTGTTAATATTCGGTACCTTTTGTTTGAAGAAATCACACGATGTATATTCTACGAAATCCTCGTATATAGGCAAAAGAACATCCAGGTCAATTTGAATTGAATTATAGACAAAGCATTCCCTCAGAACTGTTTTTAAAGGTTTCGGACAATTTGGAAATCAAAATGTCATTTGGTAGCATAAACTAAACTTTCAAAATAAAGGATAAAATTATGAAGTCACCAGTCTTATTTTCGCTGAATCTAGGATTATGTATGGTCTATTTCTACCATACTGATTTAACCCAACACTACATGGAATTATCGGAATTCTATAAAAATGACATATTTGCTAAGAAGATAAAATGTCATTTTCTCAATAATGCCTCAATAGCTCTCAGGAACAATGCCTAATAAAATGGGGTTCACGAGGCCTTTTTGCGAGAAGATTTAGGATACCAACATGTCCAGCCATTATCATGAATCGAAATTACCTTGATTTCGCCAAGTCAGTGTGCCAGCGTTACTTCTTGGCAGTCTAATCAGCTTAGATCTAGGGAACGCACATTATCCAGTTCTAAAATATTTTCACAAGTGTTCCCTTTAAAGTTAATATTCTATTTCTATTCACTTTCATTTAAATATCCCTAGAATTGGTCGATGGCAGGAACATACTTTATAGATGCAAAATTGGATTTGCCTGATGTCTCTTTAACAGGCAGCTATCTATTTATCTGAAAGAAACCCTTCACATATTGAGTTAAATTCCACCTATAATTTGGATTTGAGGTTCATCGTGTGAATGTTTTATAAATAGATGCTATTCTCCGAATTCTCTCATTGATTTAAATATTGCTTTAGGTCAAACAACATTTGCGCCGTGAAAATATCTCAAATTTTGTATAAGCTCTTGATCAAGTAGTAGTTAACTATCAGATTATTATATAATAGGGTTCACCGGCAACTTTTAACATGCCAATTGTGTCGATACCCGTTAAGACCTCATTCTTTGCAAAGAAAATTGCTGAATTCTCCAATGAGTTAAAAATATATCAGTCCAAAACAACGTAGGATTTGATTCACGGAAACATAAAAGAGGCATCGTTGGACTGGGTACAATACACATTGTAACGCCATACTGGCATTTTCTATTGTGATAGGACCCTGGGGTACTGTCTCCCGTAGATGGTAGTTTCTTTTGTATGTATGGCATTCATTTTGGAATAGCACTTGGAGATGATAACCACCGATAGCACGTTAGGACCATGAACTTTGGACATAAGAAATGTGTTATATTCTACATAAGGTCGGAAGGGCTGTTGTTCTGCATGCAATTCCAGTTAGAATTGTTAACCCTATCTGACCTGGGAGATTTGGGATCTGTCCCGGCCGGGGGAGAGGGGGGAGGGAGGCATTTCGGGCCCCCTAAATATTTTTCTTGTCCCTTGAACCAGGGGGCTGAAACTTGCCACACTATACCCTTGGGTCAAGCTCTACTATCAGTGTAAACAAAACGAAGATGACCGCCATTTTTATAGAAAGTTATGGCCTATAGGAGGCATTGTTTGTCCGGGGTGTCATTTATAATATCTTTAAACCATACATCTCAGGAATGACTGTTGGGTAAAACTTCCCTAGGATTATAATTATCTGTGGCAAAGGCAGAATGCCCGCGATGAAATATGCAAGAAAAGTTCAAGTATGAAAGTTTAGTAATGTAATCGTAGTCTATATTACATTTTTCCCCCGAGAATAAATTCGCTGATCGAAAAATAGTATGAAATTATTTTCTCATAAATATTTCTCTTCATCTCACGATAATTTTAGTCACCGTTTGTTTGTTCCTTTATTTGTCCGGTCCGTACGGTCACGGTTGTGGTCGATATGTCATGAAACGTCGTCAGGATGGCAATAGGGGCACTGTGGGTAAACCTAGGAGAAAAAGTTCAGAAAGGGCACCTCACGCCCATTGGAAGATAGAATTAGTTTTGGTTAAAAGGCCCTACAACTTGATCCTATAGTTGCTACGGGTTTGGAGATAGCGTCTTAATAATATCAAGAAGGGTACTTCCGCCCACAGTGGATAGGGGAGATACAACGTACACATACAAACTGTAACATGCGGGGTTCTATCTGTAGCATCGAAATATACTTGCCACAGTATGCTTCCCATCTTTCCCAGAAGTGTGGAAAGATGAGGAGTCAAACCAGAGATTTAACGCCCACTGACGGTCGAGAATGTAAAGTTGGTCGACAGGTCGTGTCAGGATTACAGTGGAGTCAAAAGGTGCCTAAATGAAAAAGAGATAAAAAGGGCATGAAATGCCCATTGGGAATCGGGAAGTTTTCTCTCCGAAGAAAAAATAACTGAAACTATAATAGCCAGGAACATACTGCAACATGTGCAAGTTGATCTGTCGCCATTGAGAGATGTCTAGGATGGTATTTGAGGCCGACTCCAGTGGGTATTGGATAGAGACAAAGTGGGCAAATCTCTCCACATTTACCATAGGATCAGCGTTACCGGAAAATGTCATTGACAAACCCCTTCTGGATTTACCATTAATTAAATTTCATTTCCACCATCTATAAACACAGTGCTTATCTTGTTGAGAGTTGCCTTGCGCTCAATTTTCTTAACAAGGGTGCATCGCTCATAGGATCGACACGTTATGATCGCTTTTGCATTCGAAGAATAATCTTCTTAAAATGTTATAACTCGTACTCTGCATCGTTGACAATGTCGAATCTCCGCCTTTAAAGTATATGATGATCCAAAATGTGTCAAATTTGGAACTCAATAATACAGAATGACTTATGAAAGCAAAGTGCGTGATCGAAGAATTGTTTTCCCATTTTCTGACATTCTGAACTGATGTAAAGAGGAAAAAAGCATTTTGCTTATTGACACGGCGATTGTTTGTACACAACCCCAACCCATCGAATGTCGGATCTGATGGATATATATTCCAGTGTCAATGGACGTTAACAGAATCTCTGTGATTTGTCATATCTTCTCTTCTCTATGATTGGTCATATCTTCTAACTCTATGATTGGTCATATCTTCTAACTCTATGATTGGTCGAATCTGCGAACTCTATGATTGGTCATATCTTCTAAATCTATGATTGGTCATATCTTCTAACAATTCCCAATACAAGCCAATGGAAATATTGGATTTCTCTTTGAAAATTTGAATTGGCCAAATATGACCTTTCATGTTCGGCTTTAAACCAGTAGGATTAGTTTATTTTTCAATTTCCTCCAGTAAGCGAGGGGGGGTGGGGGGAGAAGGAATTTGGCTTAATGTCACACTCAATGTTTTTTCACTCATGTGGTGACAGTCAGTTTGGTTGGTGGCGGAAGCCGAAGTACCCGGAGAGAACCACCGCTCATCAGCAAGTAACTGACAAACTTCTAAACATAGACCAGCTGGCCTCGAACCCGTGCCGGTTCAGCGGCGTGAAGCTAGCGGTCACCAGCGAAGCGCTTTAGACCACTCGGCCACCGAGTAAGCGGGGAGTGGAAGTGGAAAATAATATGGCGTGGGTCGTTTGAGTATCAGCAGGTTCGACATTGTGGATTAGAGTCACATATACGAGATAGAGTTCGACGTTCAGCTCAAGGCTATTTCAGTTTAATAATAATTCCCCTGTGGTTTCCAACGTAAATACAGAAATTCATGATACTGTAGAACTTGTCCGGGCTACATTTGCTGTGTGGTATTGTTGACTAAGTCGCAAATTAAAACATAAGTAAACAGCTGGTGTTCTTCTCGGTCTGCATGTGCACATGCATCTGAAGAATATACTATTAGGTTCCATTTTCGTTATCAGTATCCATATCATAACAAGGTAGGGGGCCAGAACCTGAGCCAACCCAAAGAAAACTTTGTTCAGATATCCAGGTATTGAAGCCTGGTCCCATACTAAGACTGTTCGAGATGTGCTATCCGCAATGCCACATGAATGTTAGTAAGTACTTGTTTTTTGGTTCTTTTTTATTTACATGATGCATGGCGCGGAATGTGACAGTATTCTCAAACTACTGAGAAGACTAGCCAGATTTATTGACAATTCTGTGTTTTACTACTACTTATATATCACTTTTCAAGGACACGCTGTGGGCGTAACAAGAATTCTGCAATTTCAAGCGCGGCGTCTAAACATTAAGGCGATCCTTGTGCATAAACAGTACGTTTTTTTGATTTGGGAAAACAAGCAATCATGGAGCAGCAATTAATATATTAGTTTAACATTGACCAATTTCTGTCTTTACTCAAACATGATTTAATTTTACTTGGTTGGATGTTCCGATTCAACAGAAACCAAACGATGCCAATCATAGAACATGGGAAGTTGTAGTTTTAGTTGGTGCTTTACTTCGTGAAAATACGGCATCTAGTTTATGCAAGGAGTATATAACTGATTACTTAAAATTGCGTATGAAAGTAAAGGGTTTCCTTCTTAATCATTCTTTATGATTGTACGTTTAGTGTAACCTGCTAAAAACGAAAAAATAAAACCAAAATCAGACTTTGACCCATGCTTTCTCTTATTACTTTAAATGTACCAACTGACACACGTGTGAGGAGTGACTGAGATATAACGTCATAACATTCGAGAATCACACGTGGTCCTTGTGATATTTGGTAGACCTACTGTCTAGGATCAGGCTGCTGGGTGAAAAAACTTCTCATCAGAGTACGCCATTATATATTGGTGAGATACGGGATCTCATCATCTGGGATAAATTTACGAGGTTTGGCAACTGAAAAGCAACCATAAGACTCCAAGAAAAGCCTCCCACGGCACCTCATATTTAGATTACAATACGGAATATTCTAAGACGTAGCCTTGGTATCTCAGCCGCGCGTTTATTGTAGCCAGCACTGTCTTAAGCGAAATTAGATACGCTAGCTCGGAAGCTGCGATGACAGACCAGCTCAATAAGTAACTCATCTGATGTGAATGGATGAGCATCAAGGGCGTCTGATGGAGTAAACGCCTCGACTCGGGGTAAACATGGTAAATGCAAGAATACCCAGAAAAATCACCTTGCAATGCCCTGTGTCGTGCGGTAGATTTCCCACCAAGACTATAAACCTACATATATTTGTCAAATGACATGTACAGAGAAAGAGCCTCGGGGATTAACAGTCCCGAGTATCGGCTTTCCCCGTCATTATCGCATTTGCCTATACTTTGTCCTTCACCAAACGCCGTTATTTGTCTCGATCACCATTACATTTACTTACTTTCTCAAACACTTGATTATAATTTGAACAAAATCTAACTCCTTGTTTGTATAATAATATTTAAGAGTAACACACTCAGAAATACCTTTATCGTCTGGTCTACTAATATTCGTTAGACATTGCTAGAACATGATGATTTTGAATCAATATCCATTTAAATGTCAGTGGTGAATGGGAACCTCGTATAAGGACTAAACGGTAATAAAAATGAGTAGGACTGACTCGGTTGGGCAATATTATCATATCGGTTTGTACCAAAAGGAACCACCATCAATATTCAGACGCCATCATACGTATACCAGGGATATTTCAGTGAAATCATCGCAACGTATACAAAGCTCATTAGCTACTACTTGCAAACAAGGTAACGATTCCAATCAATTTCAAAAACATTATTGCTGGAAGTGGTTAGAGAAGGCTATTCTATACAGCACCTGCATACCCAGTTTATCAGTTTGTGAGAACTGCCACCGACTGTTGGCAAAATGTGATCATAGCATGCAATATCTCGACGCTTCGTGGCCTGTCTCCAATCCGCTCAAACCGGGACTAGGGCCGTCTGAACGCCACGTAATACAATACATGGGGCAAATATGAAGATCAAAGCGAGATATACCATACATTACAGTGCAGATGGCGACCTTCATTCATTTGTATGAAAGAACACTGATCAGTGATACAAGCATTTAGCTTCTCATTATATTCATATTGTCATGTTGCACCTGCTTGGATTTTGGTGAAAAATAGTGTCGCCAATAACATGTTTTGATTATGAAGGCGGAAATTCGTGATTGTCATATTAGATGCTTGCATTGCAACTATTGACTCGGAGGCGTTATAATGAACCAAGAGTGGTTGTAAGTGCAAGAGATAGCGATTGGATTATTGCCACGGCTTTAGTGGAGACATCAAAATAAAAAAGCCATGGCGCGGACCAAACAATGACCATTTCCTCTGCACTCCTTCGCGGATATAGTTAGACATTAAGGTTACTGTATCGGGTCCCAGTTGCGTACGTGTACGTCTGACAGTTTTGCTTAATTACGGGGCAGTGCTTTTTTGTATCCATACAAACTATACATTTTCTGAAAGCCCTTGCTTCAAGAAATTTAGATAAATACATTTCTCGAATTTATTACAGGAATTTATTAAAAGATAAATGATGTAATTTAAATCTCACAATTAAATGTTACGCTTAAATCAGCCTGTAGATTAGATCAGGATGTACCCCGACGTCAAAGGACCATGTAGGTTTTGATGGGTAAATGGTTTCAGAACAGGTGCGGTAGAAGTGCCAAAAATAAAATATTACATATACAAGAAATTGTTCAATTGGCATGAAGTACAATATTATATTGTATACTCAGAAAAGTTTCAATGCACTGAATCTCATCATTCTCGAATAACAGGACCGTGAAGTAGTGCATTCGTGGAAAATCGCCAATTTTGAGGCGAAAATACCTCATATTTCTTTCTATAAACACATGAAGATAAACGATAACCAGAATTAGGTTTGTTCTACGACTACATATTGGTACAGCGAGTATGCTGTATCAAGCTTGTTCTGATTCTGGTTATCGTTTATCTTCATATAAATACCTCATATTTCTTTCTATAAACACATGAAGATAAACGATAACCAGAATTAGATTTGGTCTACGATTACATATTGGAACAGCGAGTATGCTGTATCAAGCTGGTTCTGGTTATCGTTTATTTTCATATGTTTATAAAAATAAACATGAAGTATTTTCGCCTCAAAATTGGCGATTTTGCACGAATGTACTACTTCACGGCCCTGTTATTCGAGAATGATTCGGAGGCGGATTCTGAAGTGAAAACAGTTCCTATTATTCTCTGTAAACGTATGAAGATAAACGATAACCAGAACCAACTTGATACAGCGTACTCGCTGTTCCAATATGTAGTCGTAGACCAAATCTAATTCTGGTTATCGTTTATCTTCATCTGTTTATAGAGAATAATAGGAATTGTTTTCACCTCAGAATCAACTATTTTGCAAGAATGCACTACTTCAGGATGCTGTTATTCGAGAATGATGAGACTCCGTGCCTTGCAATTTTTCTGAATATACAATATAATATTGTTCTTCATGCCAATAAAACAATTTCTTGTAGTGAAAGTATTTTATTTTGGTATTTCTGCATTGCATCTGACCTGAGGTCATTTACCCATTTAAACATACAAGGTCGTTTACAAAGACTTATGATTGTTGTGTGGCGAGCCGCAATCAGATAACGCAAAGCAACCTTACTCGACGTTAAGTGCTGTTAATTGTTGCATTTTATAGCTTTCTGTTGATCTGTTGTAATACATTGCAATGTGGAATATGGCAACTGAGAAATGCTGAACAAAGTCTTTGCCACCTTGAAATGAAAATTCGATGTGTCAACGGCTAACTTTGAAAACCCACCCTCGAATAACATCCGCATAATATTGGGAATGTTTTGTGTTACATATACTATAGTACCGATCGGCCAATAAACCCATCTATCGTTGCACTCTAAAATTACCAGCCACATATTATTTTTTCCGTCGTTACATGACCTATAGCGTTTACTGATCTATTGCCTGTACAAAAATGTTTACTAAGCTATTACATGTACTACAGCGACCTCAATAGATCATGGATAACAGACAAACGGATATCTTATCCATTAGAGTTAAAACCAATTGAAACCTATATCTTTTTATCCCGAGCATAGACACAAGTTATTACTGCGCATGGCATCAGATTGTATATCCCCTATTGTCATATATATCCTCTGATGTCAAAGTAGGGCTAATTGTGGCGCGCAGCTTTTCTGCGCATGGCTCTCGCCCAATCAACAGCCTCCGTTACTAAATGAAGCGAACTTGTTGAGATTACCGAATGGGGCCGATGATTTCCGAAAAGCTCAGCGTAACTTCGGCGAGGCAATCAACATAGGCGTTGTATATCGACGAGAACGAACAGCGGCAAATCGTTATGTTACAAGGGGCGTCCTGTTTAAAATTACAACACATATAAGGGAAGTGGGAAGAGATGCCGACATACTGACTGTGTCACATGACTTCACAGAATAAACCGAACTGGTATTTGTGATCTGTCCGTTAACTTCCATCATTAACAAGCAAGTAAATGTACTCCGAGCCCTGGGATTGACTGCCACATATCTTAGACCTGGCGATTGCCACAGAGAAAAACTACAGGAGGGGCATTATTCATTTGTATTCTCAAGCCTCGAATTACTGTTAGACCGGGGAGAGAACCGTGATTTGCTAATCAAACACGGGAAAACCACGGCGGCTATTGTCGCCGACGAGGCTCATGCGGTGATTCGATGGTAAGTTTATAAACAGGTAAATTATAATAATAAAATAATAATAATAAATTATAATATAAATTTTAAATATAATACTGAAAATTGTGATAATATAATTGTTGTCATTTTTTAATTCAAAGCCAATTTTTTTATAAACATTTTTAAGTTAGAGCAAATTTAAATAATTTAGTTTGATAAAAAATTGGCATTTGAAAAAAAAACTGAATCAATTATTAAACTAAAACACAGTTGCACAGTTGCTAAACTGAAACCCGTTATTTTCAGACAAAATCTTAATATTATTATGGTTATAACCAGGGAAACACATTTTACTGCAGATATCTTATTATTTAATATTTAGTACTGTGAGAAAATTAGGACAATGATGTGTTTCGATGCATATTTCTCGTCCACATCCTTCGCTGATTGTTTTTATTACTTACTTGTTGCACATAAATACATTATAATATATACCTCGCTGAATTTCAGATGAGTAATTTTGGCTGAGTAATTTTTCAATATTACATTTTGTGTTGACTTTGATTTGTGTTGTGTCATCCTCCCTTATTGAGTTCAAAAGACCGGCGACATGAAACACAGATAGCATTCGATACACATGGCCATTATATAATTTTCTGGAAGACGCACGCTTGTTGATTGCCTGGTCACATCTACCATATGCTTGATCCATTTTCCAGGGTCATTATCAATTAATGCTTACAATAACTCTCAGCGTGAATCAGAATGCTCGCCTCTCAAATGTTGTTCACAGTATGACCGACCGTCTCCACGCGGTGATCAACTGTGATGACCTAGTCAGCCGGAAAATATAACACGCTCTCTCATTGGCTTAGTGGAAAAGACGCAATGCGGCTGCGTGCCAGGCATTTGTATAGGGGTGAAGTCAGAGTCTGTTTACCGACGGTTTGGAGGTTACAAACCCTGACGTTGGGAGAATGCATATACGGGCCACCCTCCCAAGTCAGTATATCGATCGGTCCATGGCTGGCTTGGTTAGTTACCAATAATGGTTTTCAGTATAAATATCTCAAGACGCTTTGGTATTGGCCAAAGGATAGCCGTATTGGCCAATACCTAGCCAATACGAATTTGAACCATTCCTAACCTTTTCATTAATTCCAGAATATCGCTTTAGTTTATGCTCGCTAAGAAAAATAAAACAAATCAACACATTTATTGGAGAATGTACATTCAAAGTAATTATGAAACGAAAAGAAATGAATGTATCGGAGCAGTGGTGTGTCTTCTGTTGAAAACAAAAACAAGATGTGTGTGGCGCTATAGCATAAAAAGAGAGCATATGCAGCTGCAGCTAGAGTTAGACAAATTGTCGCATCGAAAAAGAGTATTTTTGAAGACCTTCTCTCTGTCAAAAAAAATCTTTAAAAATCATTAATCTGTTCTACTGCACTTGCCTCATATCTATATGCAGTAATGAATAATTTCCCTTTGCGGCCAGTTCCATTTTAACAAGATCGGTTTCTTACGCCTGCTACAAGTATGAGCGATTTTTGAAATCTGTGCCATTCAGAATCTCACTCATTCAACAAGGAAATAGTGTTCCTTGTGGTTTAATTAGCAGAACAGAAATTAAATCGCTCGTAACAAGGCTCAAAATGAAATCGATTTTGTCAATATTCGACTCACCATGAATGAAAAGCTTCCCAGGCTATACATATGTATTTACTATAAATATAATTGTAGAAACTGGTTACGTATATAGCGCCAGCAATCCCAGTTTCCCAAATGTTGTGATAAATACCACACAAGAAATACAATACATGGAGTTAATAAGAAGAGTCTCAATCAAAGCGAGAGATACATTATAGTACAGAAAAATACCTTCATTGTGTAAAAGAATACTAGCCGGTGATAAAAGAGGTTAACTTCTGTTTATATTCATGTTTTCATTTGATGCCAGTGTTACGTCTAAATGATAATAGAAAAACGCGACAGAAAGAAAATTTGTGTAGCCGAGGATTAACAATCAAATATGTATTTACAATACTAAAATCATATACAAATTAGGTTAGGTCAATACAGCAAATAAATGAGAAATATAGTCTTACTGTTCAATGCTATACCGGTGTATCTCTCAGAGTCCGTATTAACGTGCAAATCTCTATACAGTCCGTGACGACGTACAGAAATCGCGTTCCTGTATTTTAATAGTCCACACCGCTCAGCTGTTGTCCAGTTTCCGTCGGTTCAATTACGTTGATAAAACAGCGGTCAAACACACAAGAATAATCCAACAGGAATATACAGTCCAGCAGTCAATAATCTCGGGTAACGGTAATATCCAGTAACACGATCTTATGCACCCAAATAGAAACCGTGTGAATCCCCCTTCACGATCACTAAACTTCGAGCAATTTATACTTTATCGGGTATTCGAGATTATTCTATCAAATCAAGAAACTTCCACCGGTATATCAATGACGTAAGATTTAACCCATATACGATTACAACAACTTCTAGAAAGCTCGAAAATGATTAACCCATATAACAGTATATACAAGCGTATAGATGTGCAGATGGCGCTATGACCTAATTATCATTATCATCCGGGTCATTTTAATTTACTTACGATAAATCGGTCACGTTTACGAGAAAATTATATGACCATAACCACAGAACAGAAGATTAACAAGTCCACCTCAGCTCTATTGTTCTAGAACTATCCACAGTGACCAATTTTGTACTGCAATACTATGACACCAGCCTTGGATTTTGGTGCTCATACTGTCATGAATAAGATCTTTGGATTATGGAAGTGAACATTCTTAAATGTCGGATTTGATGCCTGCATTGCAACTATTGACTCGGAAGCGCCGTAATGAACCGGAAGTGGATGTCAGATTTACCTACCAGATATCTGAGCGACAAGAGAAGGTGTCAGAATTAGAGATTGGACTATTCCCTGGCAACCAAATATACTCGTGATGATGAGATCTGGGTGTTATGCGACTAATTACGTTTCACGCTGGTTTCGTACATACGTCATGCGTGACAGCAGCTTAATGTATTCGATATATTCTGCCTTGATGAAAAATGTAAGAGGTGCGGAAATATGACGATGCTTGGCGACTAACATACAGCCATATGAATTCACAGGAAAGCCTTCCTTAGCACCTCACATTCAGACTAGAATACGGAGGATTCTAAGACGTAAACTTGGTATGTAAACCGCGCTTTTATTGCAAACTATGAAGTAGCTCCAGCTTAAGCGGAATTAGATTGCTTGCTCGGGAACCGTGAATGCAGCTCATCTCATCTGCATTCTTACTGCATACATGGTAGATTTATATATCAAGACCTTTATCGAAAAGATTTCAAACTTCGATAAACATTGTCGTTCGTAAATATGAACACACTTGTTTTTTTGTATTTCTACCACTACATGGTGTTCAAATTGTCATTTGTTTTTATTTATTCTAATGACAATCCTCTGAGAACTTGATTTAAAGCCCATATAGAATGCCGCTTAAAGTGGCGATCATGTTACATTGCTAAAACTTAACACAATATTCTGTGTTAACCAAACAAAATCTGATAATTTACAACTAATAAAACAAATAATCTCAAAATGAAAGAAATGTTTTAACCCTCACACTTGTAGTGGGGACAAAATCAAAATAGCTGAGTGCCTCCGTCACACTTTCATGTGTGCTAGATACATACATCAAAATATTCTTCATTTTGTAAAATTTGGATTATGTGATATATTTTCATGTGCAATATACATAACAATTATATTTGCAACAAATAATGTTCTTCGCCTTTCACTGAACGGCATTGAAAGAGTGGCATTGAATTCTGAATATAGCTAGGAAAATATTTAACGTCTCCTCCACAGTTCTGAAGATAATAAACATAGCTATGTCAGATATAAATGTGCTTTAATATTTTTCTCATTTGCTTATTAATAATAACAATAGTTTGTTAAAATAGTTGTTCCTGTACAAGATATATATTTGCTGTCACACTGCTATAATTACACTGCTACATCTTGTAGCCGTTACTGCAACGCGGACATGGGCGACGACCAAACTATATTACGACTATAAAACAAGTCTTTCCATTGCATATGGAAAGTCGTGATACATTGCATTCTACATAAAATATGAAGCGTTTTGACACGCGATATAGAATTCAAATCCACAGAGTACATGCTTTCTGATACACTTTTATTTTTGGAAAAATAACATGGCCGACAGCTTTGAGCCAATATTAACTATCCAAATACAGATTTCAATATCAGACCTTATATACATCACAATAAGTCATATATTTGTACCCTTCTCTAATATTATACACATGTCTGGTTTGATTCTCTCAGAAATCGGCATGCCAAAAAACTATAAACGCAAGAAGTTAGTCAGTATCTCCCTGACGATCCTGCATACAGTTTTTACCCCTCGGTCATTTTGGCCTCGGGATATTGTCGTCGTCATGTACGTCCGTCCGTCCGTTACCGCATTTTAGGCAAAACCACTTGAGATACATTGATCGAATTTTGGATGCTCATTTATCTAGTTTTATTCTTGAAGCAATCAAAAAACTTCATTGCCTGGGCCCTTATTTTATGGAGTTATGATTCTTTTCGGGTGTAATAATCTTGGATATGCTTGAATGTAAGCAGTTATGTCTAATTATGTTTGGTACAGCTACCAAATTATGAGGAAACTATTTTATCTAGTTTTTATTCTAGATCCCTACAAAAAAGTCGTCTCGGCCCATATCTTATGGAGTTTTCGGATATAATAATCTATGATTTTGTGATATATAATTGAATGTACAAGTTATATTTGCAGACCCGTGTTCTGTACGTCTACTTCTATTCTAGAAACTTACAAACAATTGTTGGCCTCGGCCCTAATTTTACAGAGTTATGCCTCTTTTTGGTTTAATAATCTATGATTTTCAGATGTATGCTTGAATGTAGCAGTTACATCTGCAAAATGAATAATATGCTCTTAGAAGGACAATTCTGGATGATCAGTAAATATAGCCGAAATTTGTTGCACATTCTCATCATATTTCTCAATTGCTTGGGGGGAAACCGAGGGGTTTTGTGAGTCTCACCCTGATGTTTTATCATATATTTACAGAGTTTCTGTAGTTTATTTGTATTTCTGGCTTGTAAACGTAGTTTTATTTTCCTATAATTTGATCATATACGTACTGACTAGGTAGATATTGGTCTCTTTACATCGCAAGATTATACTAAAAGCGTGACTGTGAACATTCTAAGGATATCGAGAGTGCTGTGAGTTTTATTATTATGATTGATTTGGAATTAGTCGTATTATTTCACTACGGGGAGTAACCAGATATATCGCCAATTACTGTTCTTCTCCTACGCCCAACGCAACAGAGAATTCATGCGGTGAACTTACACGATGATAAGACCCGTGTCAGACTTCACTTCACGATTGACTCTCGTTACATTAACTGAAACAAATACAGAAAATTATTGAACTAAACTGTTATCGTATGTGGCCAACTGACGCAAACATTTATTTATGGAAATCCGAAGTAGTTCACGCTTCTCTGAGATAAAAGAATAATGATCAACTAAGCTAGTTAGCATCTAACAATAATAAGAATAAAAAAATTGACATAAACGGTTGTCTGCCAAAACTGAAATAATTTGTTGTTCAGAATAACTACCGTGAAAGAAATTTCACCAACATTTTCATGTCAATATATAATACGTTTTATCTTTTACCTAAGAGGGGGTATAATAAATCTACTTGCAGAGACAATATATAGGGTCTTGGTGAGGCAATTTCTCAAGTTATATTTGGAGAGACAAGCGTCGTCCCAAAGAACCGTTGTGTAAGATTGTTTAATCATATCGCCAGCACAACATCCATATACATACATATACATACATATACAGGCATAAAGTAAATATTTCAAACACTGGAAATAGTATCGTACGAGATAGAAGCGATCAACTGTTGAACATAGACCTTTCGTATCGCTCAGGAATATTGGGTTCTCCAAAGTAGTTTCCATGTTCTTCTTTAGAGTATAATATAGTACACTTTGGTAATGACAGTTTAATTGAACACAATCAGCATCAATAACACAGTTATTGCGCAAGCTACATGCATACAACCTTACGCCAGATATCCTGCACGCTACTATCACATCTTTTCAATAGTATATAATGACTACATGTATATCTGTTGAATAAAAAGATTCCGGAGATTCCACCAAGTTTTATTCATTTAATCCAGAGCACAGAAATCGAATACGGTTCAAACATATAGATTGTGGAAGCAGAATGTACGAAAACAAGATTCAAGCCTATCTGTCCACTACCAGACAACTATCGCTTTAGCAGGATTTCTACCGCCCGCTGGGATTGTGATGCCGTTTTTGTCTGTTTTCCAAATCATCCGTGCTATACTTACCAACTTTCCGTCGAGGTTGTGATGCCGAAGTCAGGATTAAGAAAGGGGATATTAAAGGATAAACAATAAGCAGCTATGAAAATAATTTGTATCTGTGACAAAAAAAAATTGGTATCGTGAAACATTCTATGACAGTTTTGTTCCAATGCTAACTTAATATTTGTTAGATGATTTATTTTTTCTAAAATTCAAATATTGAGTTTTTACAATCATCCAATAATATTCAATATATATTGAAGATAATTGCAGACATCATAGCAAACGATCATAGAATGATTTTGGCATCAATGCAGAGATCTGGTATATGCACCTTAAAGTTTATTTTGTCAAATTTTGTTCGTTAACAGATGTGACTATTATGTCAAACTTCGTTTCACATGATACACTTTTTTTAACTAGCAGGTTTGTCAAATATAGCAAAAGGTAATTTGCCATCTCTCAGCGAATATTAAATTAACGAAACGAACCGTCCCTCCCTCCAGTCATGTTGTCATCCGTATACCTGTGAACCTCCGTTGACCTGTAATTTGTATATATCATTATCAGTAGGAAGCACAATGCGAATTTGCTAGTTGTAAGAAATGCTTATCTCAGTTTTCTATCCCGAAAAAAAACTTGTACCATAATTCTTATATGCGTTCAGTTTCACACAGCAATAATGCAAACACCAACCGGTGGATTTTTCGACTTCCAGATAATGTGGGTCAAATGCATGGGGGTACAGGACGTTAAATGGAGTCTCGAAATGCCACGAACACGGTGAAACAAATTCTGACATCACCTTCACACACACACGCACGCACACACGTACACACTTTGTTAGATGTGTAATTCTCGATGTCTATTACAGGGAGATGTTCTCTCAATGTGATGATTCTTGCAGAGTATAATAACTGACCAGAGTCGTTCTCAAAATGAGCAAGCACGAAGGAGATCCAGGTGCCCTGCCAATTGAAACCATATACAGGTTGGCGTATTAACATTAACCTTTTCTGGCCATGGATATTTGGGGTGTACCGCAGCCTGGGGCCGAAAGTGCTCCCCACCCACCCCTTTATATTCTTGCTATCACTAAGGCTAGATCGATGAAACTTACCACACTATATCTTCGGGTCGAGCTCTACTAGAAAATGTACAAAATCCAAGATGGCAGAATCTATTCCTAGCATTTACTTGATTTCCAAAAAATATGATGATTTCAATCAACGTCAGACCATTCTACTATGTTGGAGGCATATCATTCATAAGATGTTTCTTTGTTTATTGAAGTTGCTTGAATTTCTCAAATTTAGCTATACTTAATGCCAATATCATATGGGTATTCCAAATTCTCTTGAATACGACGATATGCATAAATTCTTAATAGCTGGATCATTTGATATCAATGGCCGTATTTCGCCCTCTCCACGCGCTATATATACAATCTCCTTGCTTGGATAACCAATCTATATATTAAATCTAACTGGAGTGAATACATGCAAGTGTTTACAGATGCCTCCAAGTGTCCAGATACCGGCAGGGTGGGTGCTGCATTTTACATACCTGAATTAAAATATTCTAAATCCTTTAGAATTAATGATCATGTGAGTGTTTATACAGCTGAGCTGACAGCTATTTTAATGGCACTCAATTCTATTAGAGATACTAGTATATCTGGAGCTGTAATTTTTACAGACTCTCTTAGCTCTCTACAAGCAATGCTTAACTTCTCTTGGAGCCGGTCTTCACAAGTATTTTATATGAAATATTATATTTAGTCACTACGATGAGTTATGAAAATATAATAATTTATTTCGACTGGGTCCCGGGCCATTCTGGTATATATGGGAATGAGCTTGCGGACTCTCTTGCTAAGCACGCATCCACACTTCCAGATATTAATATACATATGGGATTAACAATTAATGAAGTCATGGCTTGTTTATATCCTTATTTTAATTCTAAATGGCAGGAATGCTGGGATAATTCAGAGAAGGGGCGTTTTTACTATCAATTTCAACCTTCAGTTACAGACGCCTCTTTGAAACTACCAAATCGCCACGCTGAAGTACTTGTTTTTAGACTTCTTGTCGGGCATATTCCCTTGAATTCATATCTTTATAGATGTAATTTACATCCCACTGGAGTGTGTGATGCGTGTGATGTAGAAGAAAGCATCAGTCACTATTTATTATCGTGTACACGATTTAATAATCAGAGAACTTATATGTGCTGATGTTTTCAATCATACCATGGAGTCCATCTTAAAGCCTAGAAAAAACCGTGATAAAGTTTTTATGGCTATTTATAGGTTTATGCTGCGCACACACATGCAGATTTTAATTTATATTGATTTTATTATTCTGTTATACATTTCACATCTAGTCTAGGAGAGTGTATAATTGTTGCCTCCCCTTCCACCCTGTGGAATTATTTATAATAGTTATATTGGTTAATTAATAGTACATGCATATTACAAGTTCATGAATAATAAAATTCTAGAATAGTTTAATATATATTTTCTTACCTGTGGTTAAGAAATTATACCAATAGTTCTGCTCTGGTAAAGAGTTTTGTTTTAAATAATGTCTTTGCTTGTTCTGGTTGGACATTGGTGTCTGAGGATACCAGAGGAGGTCCTCATTCACGGTGTTCACCAGGATGAGTATAGATATTACATCAAATCTCGTTTTTATTGCTATACACTGTTTTAAATAATGTCTTTGCTTGTTCTGGTTGGACATTGGTGTCGGAGGATCGGTGTCTGAGGATATTCCGGTGTTCACCAGGATGAGTATGGATATTACATCAAATCTCGTTTTTATTCACCACATCGTCAAATCTAAATCTATATGATGAGTTTAATTTTTGTTTTATAACAAAATATGCATGTGCTATATTTGGCCTTTTTAATTCAATTTTATATTTTTTATAGATAGGGTCGTTAGGATTTTATTACTATTAAATTAAGTGTGTTGGTCCGTACATATGCTCCCTTCCTTTCATGTCTCTAACCTCACCATGACATTAAATAACGCCTTTGGAGTTTGTTTTTTCTACATGATTTTTAATCCATTACAAATCCGTATAGTTGGATATTTTAAATCAATATTTATGTTACATCAAACTCAATGCAACGACCTGGCGCGCATAATTTTATAAAATTGAAAGCGCCACCCAAATTAAAAATTGATTGTTTGGATAACCAATCTGCAGGTGAGGCCAGAAAGGCTATGACACTAATTCCACTCGATTTAAAGGCAGATAATGGAAGACGTCAATAAAGAGATGACGTTCTAGCACCACGACGACGTCAATGCATAGCAACACAATGAACGATGGCCTTCGTTATCATATTTTGTTTCTGAATTCTCGAGTGTATACAGAGGAAACATAAACCCAGCCAAGGTATCGAGGTAAATATTTATTTGTGAAATTACAGGATTATTGGCAAGATTTTGATTGATCGCACGGATTGGAAACGATATCACACGCACATACGCACGACTTCCCCACAGCGCATGCGATGTTTCACAGGCTCACTCCACTTATACCCTGCTCGCAATAACGGAGGATGATCTTCACGACGTTGTTATGACGTATAGGGGAAGACCCACGTACACACGGTTCATTTTGAATCTGGCTGATCGAACTGCTTTTCATGTGCTCTGGCCATTTAAACAGGTAAAATAATCTCCAGGTCATTCTTTTTAACGCTAGATCAGCAGAGGTATTACGCAGAATTGAAAAGTAATCGAAATATTCGGCAAACATCGATTTTACTGTATATGATGTCCGTTCCGGCAGTGTGCTGCTCGGGCAGGAATCATGTCCAAAAATCTGACTGGTGGCTGGGGCATTATTATGCCGTAGTGCAGTTACAAACGTCTGGTCCGTCATACATAATTCAACCGCCGTCCACTAAAGAATATCTGCGTTGAATATCCGATGGTTGCCGTGCACTCGGAATGTACGCAGGCATAAACGCAATTACGTACAAATCAGGGCATAGCCGTTTCTAAATCTCCAATGCCGTCTGGCGTCGGGAGATACTCATCACTGACGGCAGGATTACATCTTAATAGCTCTATCTAATCAATAATTTGCGATGACCCCAAGACTCGGGTTTATCAATCTCAGATCAACACAGAACATAAAAACATATGATGGGAGAACGTAAGGACCTAGTTGCACGTACCACACATATTTCTACTGTAAACGTCCAACTGTCCAGCGTTTTATTATATAGCGGGATATTACAAGGAAGCATTTACCCTCAACACTTATAGTAGTACTACTATGCGGCGTTATGCCCACAAGCGATGCCAACAGTCGCCAGAATTGGGATTAAATACAAGTGAATACGTATTGTTTGGCTATATGAAACGTGTAACAACACTGAATGATTTTAGGTCGGCTTAAAAATATTGAAATACAATATTTTATTGCGTATGGCCTACTCAGTACAGTGGTAATCGTTAACCGATCAAGTTCTCGCATTCGGAACAAAAACTCGAAAAGAATATGTGACGACAATACGGGAAAAACTCCCTTGTGTGTAATGGTAATCAAGCTGGATTTCTTTTTCAATCCAAAACCTGCCAAATCAGATTTTTCTTGAGGTTTTTACTGAAATAACAGCCTCGAAAAAATTGCAATGCTCCGTTGTATAAAAATGGATATCTGATTGATCAAAATGTGCTCCCTGATCTGATTTGGTATTTTTGGGCAATTTAGAGTGAGGATTTTCTCTTGTATCAAAAATATGACACCTCAAATCAAAATAATTTTGCCACACACCCCCACGCCTACGTAAATATATTCTAAGTCAGACTATTCGTTTAGTGCAACATCAAAATACTTGGTACAATGGGAAAACCAAACTTGGACAGATAAACTCAAATCCGATTAGTCCAGTTAAACAGTTTTCAATGATGCGAGCATCAGCTAACTTCATATGAACGCAAACTAACTAATGAACACAATCTAACCATATATGAAAACAAGCTAACTTTATATAAAGAGTTAAACATATGAACACAAGCTAACTATTTATGAACGCAAACTAGCTATATATGAACACAATCTAACCATATATGAACACAAGCTAACTATATGAACCCAAGCTAACTTCATGTATATATGAACACAAACTATATATGAACACAAACTATATACGAGCCCAATCTTGCTATGTAAAGTATACCACAAGCTTCATTTACAACAGAGAAACGGTCAACAGTGTTTAATGATGCCAGGAATACATCATGATGTTTTTGTTGTCAAGTCCGTGCCACTGACCTGTATTCTTCAATTCAAATCTATCTCCAAGTCGATATCCAAGCAAAGAGATTGCATATAATGCAATTGCAGAAGAGGAATATTCGACCTATAAAATGTTCATCATTTAATAATATCTGTAGAATTTCATAGGAGAACAATTATAGTTCTGCCATGCTTGTAAAATTGGATCTCATTGGAATACCAGGCTACTATTGGTATTATAGTATTCACAAGAGGACATGGTATGATAAGGTAGGATTTTGGCCTATTCATGGTGCGGTTGAAATCGAAAATACAAAATGTCATAAAAATAACTGTGTTTTACTGTAACGGCAAGAGAAAATATATATACACAATGTGTGTTCTAGCTCGATTGCGTTATGGTTATCGTTTTGACATGAAATTGAAATCCGCACAATGTGCTATTTTGTGGGAAAACGGCCTAAATCGAGTCATTGAAACACATGTTTGGACCCCTTGGATTAAAAACATTTTCCAGCAGTGGAGACGAGATATAATGCCACCGCACATCATCAGGTTAAATGGGGTTTTGATTCAAGTGGTCCTTCGTGTCTAAAGGTGAGTTTAAATGACTCGATTTAGACATTTTTTTCACGAAATAGCACATGCGGCGGATTTCAATTTCGTGTCATATACTATAATCATAACCCCATCGAGCTGGAACTTTCACTTTTTGTGTTCATATATTTTCTCTCGCCGTTACATTAAAACACAGTTATATTTAGGACATTTCATGTTTTCGATTTCAACCGCACCACGTAGAGGCCAAAATGCAGCCTTATCGTAACATCTCCTTCGATAAATTCGAGCAACTGCATATTAAAATCCCATGAATTATATCCCTCCCACGTAGTCGAATGGTGTTACTTTCTTTGTATCTATAAATGCTTCACTTCGCCCGTTATGTTCGCATTTGGTGCTATTTGGTGCCTCAGTGATTTAAGGCGGCAACTGAGGGATCACAAATCTGACAATTCCAACATTTAACCTTAGCCATTCACGATATTCACGTCTTAACGCACTTAGGCGAAGCAACAGTCATGTGTCAATTTCCAGTATCTAGTACCAAGGGCTACGATGTTATTTGGCTGGTCTCTGGCTGGTCACATATTAATAGTCAGTAATATAAGTCCATGGAAGCTGAGAGCGACAGGTTTGTGCGTGTGTGCATCTGGTCAGCAGGTCAGTCCAACGGGAAAGTTTAGTAAGCATTTATTTCATTCTCATGTTGTACTGCTCATTCGACCCTGGAACAATTGTTTGTTCTCAAATACAATTAATCATTGTTGTTACTTGATATTATAAAATATGTGTCTTATATGTAAACCCGCACATAAGTGGAAATCAGTAGGCCCATTGAATTTTCTTAGCAGATGGCCAAACTACAACGTGGCCAGTCTTAATTATGATTCTTATCCTAGCACATGTGATACCACAAGTCCATTTCCGCATACCAGAAGAAAGGAACAGAAAGAAAGGTCATACGCTATCAAACCATATAACCAAACACAGGCAAGTCACAGACTATCAGACCGCATAACCTAGCACATTGAGGTTATAAACTATCACACCATATAACCTAGCACAGGCAGGTCATAAACTATCATACCATATAACCTAGCACAGTGAGGTTATAAAATATCAGGCCATATAACCTAGCACAGGCAAGTCACAGACTATCAGACCACATAACCTTGCACAGTCAGAGCATATATTATCAGACTATATAACCTAGCACGGGCAAGTCATATTCTATCAGACCATATAGCCTGGCACAGGCAGGTCATAAACTATCATACCATATAACCTAGCAGAAACAGGGTTTAAACTATCAGACTATATAACTTAGCACAGGCAGGTCATACACTATCAAACCACTTAACCTAGCACAGTCAGATCATAAACTGCTAGACTGTATAATCTAGCACCGACAGGTCATATCCTACCGGACCATATAACCCGGCACAGACAGGTCATAAACTATCATACCATATAACCTAGCACATACAGAGAGATTATAAATTATCAGACTACATAAACTCGCACAGGCATTTAATCTAGTGCAGTCAGGTCATAGACTATCATAACATATAACCTAGCACAAGCAGGTCATACACTGTCAGACCATATAGCCTAGCACAGGCAGGTTACAAAGTATCAATGGTAACCATGGTAATACCATGGTATTGCCAGTTACACCATGGTAATACCATGGTATGTCTTGAACATGGTATTTTTACCATGGTAATACTATGGAATTGCCAGTTGCACCATGGCAATACCACGGTATGGCTTGAACATGGTATTTTTACAATGGTAATACCATGGTAGCCCTTGACCATGATACTTTTACCATGGTATTACCATGGTACGTTTGGACCATTGTACGTTTACCATGGTATTACCGTGGTACTTCTTGACCATGGTAATTTAACCATAGTATTACCATGATACTTCTTTACCTTTGTACTTCAAACACATTTAATTACCTTTGATTTTTTTTATCAGGGTATTACCACTTCAATGGCACTATCACCTTGAACATTTTATCTATATTGCCATACTTTTATATCAAACCATTTACTACCATCATGTACATCAGCATGGTCAACACTGACAATCTTTGATTGATTGATTGATTGTTTATTCACCATATATAAAAACAGAGATACAATGTATGATATGTGAATAAATAAACATATGTGGGGAATAACAATAAAAGTCGAGAGGGCTTGTTATATCCCATAAAATAAGTAACTATACCAGCTCGAGATAAGACAATAGGAATTGGAAATACTCCCAAACGGTAGTAAGATGTGATTTCTATGAACCCCTGATACTATTGAACAATATCCAGTTATTTATGATATTTGTGAAGAGGGGGGGGGGGGGACAGCTAGTGTGGGTATCAGATTTGAAAGTATGTTACAGAGGGGTGAGGTCTGATTCAGGGGAGTGATGTAATATTCTCTATAGTGACCCACGAGGTGTGCAGTAAATATATTCAATTAAATTAATCACATTGAATTTGCGTATTACCACAGAGTGAAACCCAAGTTCGTAAGCCTACCAAGAAGACTAAAGTCAATAGCGAGAAGAGGTCGGAAAAGTAGCTACTTTCCATTCTCAAGGAGAGAAGTAAAGCAAAAGAGGTACCGGTACCACGCCATCATGGTCAAACCATCCATGTGTGAAAGTTTGTCAGTTACTTGCGGAAGGGCGGTGGTTCTCTCCGGGTTCTCCGGCTTCTTCCACCAACCAAACTGACTGTGACCATATGAGTGAAACAAACTTGAGTGTGACATTAAGCCAAACTCCCTTCCTCCTCCCTCATAGTCAAACCAATATTTGTATTTGTGATCAGTCCACTCAGTTGATTGTTACGGAAGCGTATTAGTGCCAGTGTGAAAAAAAAAATTCCGAGATTTATCTCCTAATTAGGACTTATTATCTCCTAATTAGGAGAAAATTATCTCCTAATTAGGACATATTATCTCCTAATTAGGACTTATTATCTCCTAATTAGGAGATAATAAGTCCTAATTAGGAGATAATTTTCTCCTAATTAGGAGATAATAAGTCCTAATTAGGAGATAAATCTCGGAATTTTTTTTTGTCACACTGGCACTAATACGCTTACGGAAGCGTGTTAGTGCCAGTGTGAAAAAAAAAAATCCGAGATTTATCTCCTAATTAGGACATAATATCTCCTAATTAGGACTTATTATCTCCTAATTAGGAGATAATAAGTCCTAGTTAGGAGATAATTATCTCCTAATTAGGAGATAATGATCTCCTAATTAGGAGATAATAAGTCCTAATTAGGAGATAATATGTCCTAATTAGGAGATAATTATCTCCTAATTAGGAGATATTATGTCCTAATTAGGAGATAAATCTCGGATTATTTTTTTTCACACTGGCACTAATACGCTTCCGTAGATTGTCACATTTACTCTACATAGTCGATATAAAAATACATGCTGGTTCTTGTGATATTTAATGGAAATTTCAAATCAATACTTTCAAATTATTTTGCGCTTCATTTTTGCAATATATACTATGCTCAATTTTTAGTCAATAATAAATACATGGCATTGATTTTCCAGGGAAGTAAAACCTCTTATCAAGGAGAAACTGCCACTATTGAAGAGTTGAGGGAGGAAGTCTCATTGCTTCGACAAGCAGTGAAGGACCTCCAAAAAAGTAATGCTTCGCTGATTGCCACTAACGACTCTTTGGTGAGGACAGTAGATTCCCTATCAGGTTAGTCACTCCATTTCAGCAATCCTTTTGGATAGGTGTTTACTTATACTGGACATAGATTTTAACGCTTCAATTAAGTGTGTGGGATACTGGAGAATTTGCTTTGGGGGAGGGGCGGGGGACAACTAATAAACACCGTCAATCTGTTGTATAATGAGACCATGGCATTTACTTGTCCAGCACTCCATGTCAGTTTTTTGGATTTCCTTCGATTATATTCTAGAGTTGTAACCCTGTCTTATTTAAGAATATTCTGGTGAATGCAACTCCTCGTATAGTTCGCATCACATCATTGTTATAATTGATATAATTTATCGTCACAATATAAACTGATGCAAGAGAATGTTTCTACTTCCCATTGCATTTGTTTTCTAGTTATGCCCCTTCTTCGAATGCAACTAGTAACAAGTGTTATTGGATTGTTGTGAAAATTAATATTATTGTCACAGTGAGGAAGTGGATGTGAATTCTTTAGACTCCTCCAGAGTTCTGTCCCTTTCAGTTTATCATCAAATCATCTGCTATATAATGAGACTTGGAATTTACTCGCTCAGTAGCCCTGCATTCAGGAAATCTGCCTACACAAATATTCAATCGCATTAACATAACACCCTTTTTATCACCGTCGGCAGTTGCTGACATGTACTGTTTTAACTGTGGCATTCATCTTGGCAATCGTCAGTTTCTGTTGTGAATTGACGAGGTATTTTATGCTATTTTTTTTGTTTTTTTTGTAGGCCTGCCTTATCTTGTTGAGAAGCTGACCACTTTACTGCAGGAAGAGGGACAAAATAGAACAACCAGTTGGCCATGGAGCCAGTTGCAACCGAAACCACGTGAGAGCTCCATGGTATCTCGTCCACCGCCACTGCCCAGAAGTCATGGAATGCTGCATTCACATTCTTCGCTGCCCCCTGCGAGCCCCACACCGCCCTCCGCTCCGTCAGCCCCACCCTCTGCAAATGGAACAGTGCCACCAGCTGCGGTCTCTGCATCACTGCCGATTATAGCCGAGATCGACACAGTTAGCAACGCCAGTGATGTATCAGATCCAACAGTCCAGGCATCAGCATCTAATTCGGTAAGGGAATTTCTATTATTATTATTATTCTTTTTTATTATTAATAATTCAGATATTATAACAGCATTCTTGCAAAGAGTAATTCTTCACAAGCACGAAAGAAACTTCACCCTTTTTCGGTACATTTTTATGCATTTCTCAGTTTTATTTCAAAATTTGAAAGGATATTAAATCTGTTCACCAGTGGATTGATTGTATATGTAGTATTCAGCCTCTGGTCCTCATATTTGTTTTGTCTTGCTGTCGTTTCAGTTCACTATATCACCCGAGCTGTTCACCAGGATCGCTAAAACAGATGCACGGAAAATGATGAACGAACTGTTGCAGGGGCTGTACAGCGAGGAATACATGGCCAGCCATTCCGTCACCGGTGGAACAAGGGCAGGAGGGGCCAAGGCCAAACCTGGAATGGTTGCCTCTGAGGTTCAAGAAATTGCAGGTGAGCTATAGGCGTTTATGCATAATTCCTGATCAAGCAGCCATACCAGCCGTGGTCAATATGCTATACCTTCTGCATTCCACACGTAGTATAATACACTTTGATTTACTAACACAACAAGACATTAAGAACAACAATGGGTACAATTATCCAGATATATCTGTGGATCGATCATAGAAACATACATTCTCTCACAAAACCCTTTCCTAACATAATTATCTCCCCTTATTCAGCCTTTGTTTATAGTTCGAATGATTGTAGTTGTTCCCCGCTTTTGATTGTCAAGTAATATTTTACTTTTATTCCTTCAGATACTATCCGAAGATATTTTCCGGAGAAGTCAGAGCCCGATGTGAGATTTTATATGAGAGAAAAACCCAACAATGCGGCCAAAAATGTGAAGCGAAAGATGGAAAAGTGATTTTAATTTGTGAAGGACTTATCAGCAAGGCTTGATTTCAAAGGATTAGTGACATTAATCTGTGTTTTACTATTATTAGATTTGTTTTCAATGATATGTAGATCATGTGCTAGAATTACTTCCTTTAGAATAAATCAAAATATATCTCGCCATTCAAATTTTGTCTTTGGGTTTTCTCATGCCACATATGTTACAAGACCCCTTGCTTCACTTCCCACACTCAGGCATATGTTCTTGATCGATCATCTCTACTCTGACTGAAAGCTGGGTAGATAGATATTCTACCAGCCTGGTGTACCAATCTTCTTACCATGATCCATTTACCATGGTAACATCATGGTCCATTTACCATGGTATTACCATGGTCCATTTACCATGGTATTACCGTGGTTCATTTACCATGGTAATACCATGGTAAATGGACCATGGTAATACCATGGTAAATGGACCATGGACCATGGTAATACCATGGTGGCCAAAACACCATGGTTTTACCATGGTTCTTTACCATGGTCATTACCGCGGTATTTTTTTATAAGGGAAACTATCACAACATATAACCTAGCACAGTCAGGATATACACTAACAGACTATTTAACCTGGCACAGTCAGGCCATGTACTATCAGACCATATAACTTGTGCACAGGCAGGTCAAACACTAAGCCCATATAATCTGGCACAGGCAGGTCATACACTATCAGACCATATAACCTAGTACCGGCAGGTCATATACTCTAAGACTATATGACCTAACACAAGCAGGTTATATACTATCAGACCATATAACATACCACAGACATGTCATAAACTATCAGACCATATAACCTGGAACATGCAGGCCATATATTATCAGATCATATAACCTAGCACCGCAGGTCATATACACTCGGACCACATAACCTAGCACAGGCAGGTCATATACTCTCGGACCACATAACCTAGCACAGGCAGGTCATATACTCTCAGACCATATAACCTAGCATGTGCAGGTCATATATTATCAGACCAAATAACCTAGCATGTGCAGGTCATATAATATCAGACCATATAACCTACTGCAGAAAGGCCATCTAGGAAATAAAATAAGTGTGAATCCAAGTGAATCAGAGCTAGTTAAATATATGGATCTGATTAAGGAAAAATTAGATATGTACACCCTTTCAGAAACAAGGAGGTCAAACATCAAATGCACTGGGGAAGAGAAGAGAAATACAAACTATTTTTTAATCTAGTAAATTTGAGGGCAGTAGAAATATAATGAATAGGCTGAATCAAGAAGATGGAAGTATTGTTTTACTGTACGAAAGAAATGTTAGACACTGTTTGTCAATACAATGAGAAGTTATATGAAAAACACTCCGAGTTTAATGAATTTGCTGAAAATTTAACGGTTCCAAAATTAGATGAAACTGATAAAAACAGTTGAGGAGGTAACAGATGTACTAAAACAGTTGAAATACGGTTCCTCTCCTGGGATTGACGGTTTAATGATGAAGCTTTACAGGGTATTTTAGGAGTAAGAAAAAACATTCAATAATCGGGTCTTATAAGGAAGACTATACTAATAAAGGGAGATTTATCGGTCATGCAAAAAGGGGGTTAATTACGTTATTATTTTCGTTGTTCTCTCTCTTTTCGATTGCTGGATGGTATGGCATAAAAGGGAAAATATTTTAGAATCCCGGAAATCAAAGGTATAGACGAATTCGGGCCTGGCGAGGAAGTCTCGCTCGTTCTCGGGCACGCTGGCGAGAGGAATTATCGAGATTTTGGTCAGTCTGTAAATATCGGTTAACATTTGGCGGGTAAATGGACTTTTTTGCATAAAGATTCCATTTGGGGAGAAGGTAAAGTAAGATATATGCGTTTTAACCATTTCTCGATCTGTTAAAAAGGAAATTTATTCACTTTTCAAAGACAAGGGGATATAAAACAAGAGGTTTGTGAGCGTGGTGAGGTGACGGCTCCGACTTGATTGACCTCCCTTCCCCATTTATTCCCTACCTGCCCCCCCCCCCCCGCAATCAACCTAATTAAACAATTAACAACGGTAACGAGCCCCTGTGCACGTGTCAAGCAAAGTGAATGGCCACCTGCGTCGCACGCGCTCATACCACATACGGGATGACATATCTCAGAAGATGTCACCGTACAAGTTTCACGCGATATTATATGGGAAATCGTCATACCACAAAGCTGATGAACGTACTTAATGCAGTCTTACAAATCAACGATAGATCCGTAATCAGAGAAATAATCTCGATTATTACAAACGCCACCCCTGATGAAAACTTGCGTGTGGTGTTCTACTGTATAACGGTACGCTCCAATAAAGTTCGAAACACGTGTCTGATCCCGGACTATGTGTACAATACAGAATCGTTTTCAACCTGAGCATTTGCTATTTACATATATTGTATATGGTGATATTCGTACGACTTCAGTTATCAGGCATGTGTCGGGTCGAGGTACAGAGGAAGTGTGTATGTTACTGGGTCTGTCTTGTTTACCACAAAATATTATATCTCATGTCAGTTTCTCTCTAGAGGTCGACAATTCCGCAAGCCAACTGATCACAGATTGTGTATTTATCTACTGCCCCTTACCGGTGAGATCATCAGACTACTACTATTCTCACAGATTCTTTACAGATCACCGACAGACTGTTAATATGATCTACTACCTCAAACGGGGTGAGATTATATATCAGGGAGAAGTTCATTCTACAGAGGTACGGAACGTACTAAATCTAGTCTTTATTATCATAGAGATAGTGTTACGTTAGTATCAGTTCATGTATCCAGCTTAAAAGATCAACGACCGCCTCTTACTCGGATGTCCTACCTCTCACCGGGTTGGATTATATAACAGTTTCCTGTGACGTACTGTCATATTGCTCATAGAGAAATACCTACATGTGACGGTCCGTCATATATGAATGTCCGCTTGCTATGATTTAACCCAGCCCGGACACTGACATCCGAAAAAGATGATTGGGATATCAGAGCCCGCCTTAGGTAAAGCATTGGAGACAGGACACTGGTGTCTGAGGACCACCGTTTCTTTCACACCGGTACCACTACCCAAACAACTGGAACCTGCACTAACAACCTGCCTGAGCAGCCCTCAAGATACCGAACAGACGCCTATTTATATCATAAACGGCGAGTATACAGACAGAGAGTTAAAGACATCATCTTGAATATCACAAGCGCCACCCCTGATGAGAACTTGCGTGTGATGTGACTGATAACAGTACACCGAAAAAGTTCGAAACATGTGCCTGATGCGGACTATGCGGGCAATATTGGATCGTTTCAACTTCAGTATTTTCTATTTATATCATTTTTATATGGATTTTCACCCACGACTTCAGGTATCAGACATGTGTCGGGTCGGAGCATCGAGGAAGTGGGTATGCTACTGGGTCTATCTTATTCAACACAAGATAATCTCTCATGTAAGTGATTAACCGATCTTCGAAATAAAATAAGTGAGAATCCAAGTGAATCACAACTAGTTAGAGATACGGATACGATTAAGAAGGAATTAGATATACACCCCCTCTCAGAAACAAGAGGGCACAAGTTTGGTCAAAAGTCAAATGAATTAAGGAATTGAAATACAGTATTTTTTAATCCATTGAAACTTGAGGACAGTAAAAAAAACCAGTAAATAGACTGAATCAAGACGATGTCAATACAATGAGAAGTTAACAGAAAAATAGTCCGAGTTTAAGAGAGAATACGAAAGTAAGTACCCACTATTTGCTGAAAATTTAACGGTTCCAAATTTAGATGAAACTGATAAAAACAGTTAAGGAGGTAACAGCTGCACTGAAACGGTTGAAATATAGTTCCTCTCTTGGGATTAACGGTTTAACGATGGAGCTTTATAGGGTATTTTGGAGTAAGATAAAACATTCAGTAATCGGCTCGTAAAAAGGAAGACATTTTACTAAGGGAGAGTTTTCGGTCTCACGAAAAGTGGGTTAGTTACGTTATTATTGTTATATTATTCCCTCTCTGTTCGATTGCTTTATAGTATGGCATAAAATGGAAGTAATTTTGTTATTATATCAAGGTGATAGGAAGGAAATGGATGAGCTTGGAAACTGTAGACCAATTACATTAACAAACATATATTATGAATTATTAGCAAAGAGACCTGCGATCGTGTTACAATGTGTAATAACGACTTTGATTTAACCCTTTCTATGCCGATAGAATCCACAATTGCCTGTCATTGGCATACCTAAATAGGAACATTTCTAGCGAAATATTTTCACCATATTACATCTTGTTTATTGCTCTCAATATCGTCTTTGACACTGGATAGCCGATGATAAGCATATCTTTGCTTCATTCATGTTCACGACAGAATTGATACCAGGTTGGGACTGTCCAAACTACCGGTGAAGAGGGAGTTAATGAAGTTCAAGTTGGATACATAAAGAATGGCGACAGTTATCAGACAGATAGATGATATCTGTAAATATTCACATAAAAACAACCAGTCTGGCAATCTTGTAGCTGTAGACTATACAAAAGGGGTTCTATACTATTTCTAAAGCATATACGGTTTTGGAGATAAGTTTGTTTGATGGATAGAGATTTTGAATGCAGATAGAAGCAAGTTGTGTGAATAGTTGTGGGTGGTTATCCCAGTGATTCACTATTACCAGCGTCATCCAGCGCTTGTGTTTATTTTAGCTCTTTAAGTGAGGTCAATATATAAAAACAAACCCTGGAAATAAAAGATATAGTCATTAATTCCTAAAAGCTGTGTTTGTCACAATATGCAGATGACAAAACTCTGTGTTTGAATTATGGATATGATCTTTTAGAATTATTGTCTTTTATGGAACAGCTTTCTGTGTTTTTCGGTCTTCAGATAAATAAAACAAAGACAAAGCGGATGTGATGAGGATATATGCCATATTATAAAATATTTACAGGAGGAATAAAACTCATGATCAACTAAAAATACTGGGTGTGATATTCAGCAGCTCACAAAGAACGGATGATACTGTGAATACTTGGAATTAAAGAACTGAGAATATGAAGAAAATTATATTGTAACCTGGAACGAACGGAATTTGTCAATTATGAGTAAAACTCAAATAGTGAAAATGATTTTAGCCCTTTCTGGTCTGGGGCCAAACTTTTCACGACAGCTCCGAACCAGAGAGCTGGAACTTTCTGACTTTTCCACGAATATTATTGGTGTCATCTCTTAGAGACCCCAAATCGCCCAGGCCTCGCAGGTTTCATATCATAATGTATTCATATTATGCAGTTTGTCACTATGCCGGAAAAAATATATATATATAAAAAAACACTTTACTACATGTATTTAGATTCGTTTGGACAAAAAATGAATCATAACCAAAAAATGCTGAAAATGTGAAAACATCAGTCTTGTGTAATGACTATGAGCATGGTGGTTTGAAAATGACTGACTTGACTGAAGTGTGTACAGCTCATACTCTGATTTGGGTGAGCAGTGTGTGTTGCAAGGAATCTCCAACTTGGAAAACTTTGTCTCTATCTTCCTACTCGGGTTTAGGGATCAATCACACTGTAACCGAAAGCTGTATTTTGCCACGTAAATTCAAAGGTTTCGGAATAAAATATCGATAATTTGGAAATAAGCCTTACTGACGTGACTCGTGTATAATTTCCGTCAGCATCAGATACTATGGAATAATAGTCATTTATTATGTAATGGGAAAATATTATATTTTGAAAATTGGGTCAGATGTAGAATAATTAGAGTCAAAGATAAAGTCATGAATAACCGTCTGTTATCATGATGAGATTTGTGAAAGAATAGGCAGATCAGCATTAAACGACATATATGGCAGTCAGTGATGCTATTCCTAAGTCGTGGCTTATAAACTGTGACCACGTTGTAACAGAAAAAAACATCGTTTTGTTTAGGGGAATACAGGTAAGTGGCATGAAATGCAAGGCATTTACGGATATAATAACTGAACCTATCAAAAAAGAGAAAGATTATTGTACACAAATTTGACTCAGAAAATTCTCAATTGAACTTGATAAAACAGTTTGGAATATGGCTGATTTTTATACAAGGCAGTAAGACTAAATGTCCTCCAACTGAAAACCTTGCATAACATTTACTCTAATAATAGTCTGCTACAAAAGACTAGGATGTAGGATAATTGAAGATGTAAATACTGTGATGTAACTGATTATATGGAGCACTTCTTTTATGATTATAAAGAGGTTTTCTGCCTTATGGCAATATATAAATAAGCTTAAAGGTACAAACAGAGGCACCTTTTGGTTTTACAGATCTAAATCTATCAGCAAATGACCAAATGTCTTTTAACCACACAATTTTATTAGCATACATTCGTATTAGGAAATTCAAATACAGTTAAAAAAGGAGCCACGGAATATTATGATATTATTTGAAAATGAAGCAAGAGTAAGGAAACTGTGAAATTGAGCTCACAAAGTAAGCAATGAATATATTTAGTAGCTTAGGTGAATTTGTGAAGACTTTTAAGGATCAAATTAAACTACCACGATTAGTGTTTTTATCGGCAAATTTCGGTAGTTTAACATCCGGCTTAAGAACTTCAGATGACATAGGGCCTCAACGTCACAAAACAATGTTGCAGAAACTTATAAAACAGGGCTATACCACCAAGCGCCTCCACTCAAAGTTTCTCCAATTTTTGCATGCTGATAGCAAAATACGAGCGTAGCGTGCAAGATCTATGGCGTTACGTTTCGTAACTTGTGTCTAATTCCGCTTAACCCGAGGCTAGGGGCCGTATGAACCCATGTACTTCAAGATCCTCATGGTGCTCATATGAACAGTCACAATCAAAGCGTGACTTAGATACATCATTCTCTAGATGCCGACTTTACAACGAATACTATAGATTAAGAATACTGATCAGCGATACGGATTTGATATCTAATACGGATTTGATATCTAATACTGTTATATGGAATATGGAATAGGTCTTTGGATTATGGACGCGGATATTCTTTAATGGACGTCGGCTGAATTATGCATAACGGACCAGACGCTTGTAATCCTCCAAGATATACGAAAGGGTCCCGTGATTGACCTGAATTGACGTTCTGTACACCCCAGGTCAAGGAAAGAATTAAGGGCCTCCGCTCCCCAGAGAGATTGTCTAAGAGCCGACCGACGTAGGCACCTGTTGGTGTTTCCGGTTGCAAAAATAAATGGGACCCCACCGGTTAGGTCCAAGACCCAAACGTCATCACATGAGTGAAATATTGTTCAGAGCGACGTTAAATCGTATTCAGTCACACACTCATAAACGAAGCGCATAGTCACGCGCTGAAATGCACAGCAACATGCAGTCACAGTGAATTGTAGATTTTCAACAGAAAATCACTTTCTGTATGCTATTCCGAAGATGAAAATCTATAACAGATTATAGTAGACGCCTATGTGAAGGTGCTGTTTTTGAAAACGTCAAATAAGTGGTCGCTGATCAATTTTCAGCAATAGAATCTGTACTATACTAAAATAGTCTGATCTCCAACTAACGAAAATACTGTTAAGTCTCTCATTAATTAAACCACGGAACATCCCCCAAAGGCCCTCAAACGATTGATACGATTCTCTGTAACATGCTGCATCAGGTATCATCTATACATGCTATCAGTACACTGTTGCCACACTCGAGAGCAAAGAGGACCACAAATCCCATTTAAGAGGACTTTGAATATAATGTCACCGATTTATGTTTTTATCTCGAAATGCCATAATTAGTATTGGTGCCTAGCAACACTCAAATCAATACAGAGTTAAAATATTCCCCGATAAAATGCTTCATCCATCCACCCGAATTCTCACGTATGTCTTGTCTCGTCAAAGCCCAACCCCATATATGGAAAACTGTCTGTGCTAATCGCTCAGACTTCTAGATTCGGGCCAACTCGGTTCGGGGCGATTCTACTCGAAGCTGTTCCTTTTGATCTGCTAACGTTTTCTTCATCCTCAAAAAATGGAAACGCGTTGCTTTTCCAGTTCTTGCCCGAACTGCTGGCCCCTAATAAAAATGTGAAAGGCCGGCCAAAAATGGGGAGAAGTGGAGTGGGGGTGGGGGGGGGTCGCGGTCTAACACGAGGAGAGAAAAAATAGCCTTCCAATTCGTCTTTGTTTACCGGATTATTATTATTTTCACAAGCCTAAATGGGCTCTCAACCGAGAAAAAATATGGCTCTACTTCTGACAACAGATGCTGAAGAATTGTGCCCCGCCTAGCAACACTCAAATCAATATAGAGCTAAAATATTCCCCGATAAAACGCCCCTCCCCAAGGACTAGATTTCAAGATACCGAATTCATCGACTAAATTACTCAATTATTATTTCGTTGGCAATTATCCGATTGTGGTACGTCCGGTGATAATGTGGGCATTACATTACATTACATCAACCCTATCTGGAAATGGAAAAATAATCCAAAATGACCGCTTTAATGACCAATCTAGGTAAACCAAGATGGTAAATCAGGGGAATACCATCTAGACGTAACGCTATGAAAACTTCGTGCGAAATGTTCGCGGATATTCTACGAGATCCCATAATGAGCCAATCACGACCATTTCTGACTTTTCTCTCTGACATGATTGATGTTTACTTCACGGAGATTAACATCTTCGCGCGGCACAATCTTTTGATATTTTCTACCCCCTAGCAAAGCCAGACCTTTCGGCGGGAGTAAACTCCTTGTATACATGCCAAATTTGGATACTGTTTCCCGATTATGTTTATATATTAGTCCACGTGCTACCGTGTGAAATTACTGTGAGCGTGATTTCAACAAGCTATAACCACCCCCCATAATTCCCCCTCGGTCCTGGTAGGGTCAACGGTATACTTCGGAATGGGCGAATAAACGCACAAAAACAATATATTCTATAGGAACAGTGTATTCCGCTGTGGTCATGTGACCACTCACAATCGATTCTGTTTAGAAACTGCGCAGTGATAGCCGTACGTGCACTCTATCGCCTTGATAGGTTTCTTGTTCATTTAAATCACTCAAACTCAGCTGCGCCACCTTCTAATAGAAGTTACAAAAAACATACTTGGTATTGAAAACTGCTTATTCCGTTGCCCCAAAATCCATATCCGGTTGTTCGAAACCCTTGATTGAAGTACCATTTTCAGTAGTCCAGAGACATTTAGTTTAAAGTACCACCTCATGGTACTTTAAACTAAATGTCTTTGAACTACCAATATCGTTAGTTTGAACTTCGAAATAGGCTACTTATCTACCAAAAGCGGTAGATAGATCTAATTTTCTTCTTACATTGCAATATCTAACGTTGCTCTAAGTTAAATTATTTATCACCAAATTTCAAAACTTTTGTGTTAAGGAGCTTTGTGTTCTTTGTCGAACGAGTTTCTTCAAACATTTTTGGACAATTTAAAATCGTCAAATTTTGCAAATGATTCAGCAAATATGAAAAGGCGATATAGGTAAGTGACAATGTGAGAATTGTAATCCTCTGTCATGTCGTAGAATGGTCATTAGAGTAACCCTTAAAAATAAAGTGGTATAGTTGCGATAGGATGTCCCATTTCGGCAGAATATTATTTTCTTTATCAAGAGAAATTGGATACATAAACGTCCTGGCATTAGATACCTATATACTGACTATCCAAGCAAGTCAATGTCTATTAAAATTGGTCCCCATTGGAATACCTATGCTGTTGTCAAAGGACTACTTTTGATAATATCAGAAGTAGTTTTCATCCACTTCTGATAATATGTATTTCCGTACGTTAGGAGGTTGCATGATGAAGTTACATTTTTATTTCTGTAAACTTCTGAGCATTGTATAATAACAATGTAGCTGTTCATGCACAAGAAAAATATCCATAATGGACATGTTAATGAAAAGGAAAAGCGAACAATTAATAATTTTCTTCTCTTTAGGGTTATATTTGCACAATATTGTTCAAAATTCAGACAAAATCAACCCTTGAACCAAATTTATTTTGACATTCTTGTTGCAATAACACTGCACGAAAACTGGAATTTACTTCAATTTACCAAAGCCGTAAATTTTGACAAATTTGGAGTTTAAAATTTACGAGGCATTTACTGCTTGTAAATTCGAAATTTCCACTGTGCTCGTAAACTTGAAATTTACTAGTCGTAAACTTGGAGTAAATTGCAATAAATTTCCACTGTGCCCGTAAACTTGAAATTTACCAGTCGTAAGCTTGAAGTAAATTGCAATAAATTTCAATCAATTTTCATTAAAGGATAACTTACTGAATGTAAATGTGTATATTTAATCTGCATATTCAATGATATTTTTCTGTCAGAATTATCTTTTTTGGGTAAAATGTTTTGGGGGAAGTGATCTTTACGATAGTGCAGTAACTTTCTACAATATAGTCACTTCAAAATAGAGTTTCATGTCAGAAAGCAATCTCATTTCCACATGGGGGTGGTATACTTTATAACCTGAAAATCTTCTCCTGACCGCCGTCGATTTATGCATACAATTTCGCCGTCGTTGATTTTCATCTGTTAATTTATATGTGAAGAACAACAATTATGTCAAGATTTTTTTTATGTCACAATTGGTTCCGTAATATGATTTAAATTCGTTGACAAGCTCCGTCTCCCTGTACCATTGAACCCGTAAACACATGTTTAAACAGTCCCAGTAAGTTTTCGAAGACGGAGGTGGTCGAAAACAACATGCCGGTTTGGCGATGAGATCTATGTAATACTGCAGCAAACAGTGGGATTAAGATATTTGTCTGATCATTTGAGGTAAGCATGTCTTAGTATTATCATCCGTGTCGATAAATATATTAAGCACATGGTGTATTCAATGCTGCAAACAAGTTACATGCCCACCATATTGGTATGGCGGTGAATATACCAGTCAGTTGAAATTGGTAACCCAATATCTCAAAGGCAGGCAGGCATGCTCCCGCGAAAGGGGTCACGTGTATATCATGTGACCAGATATAAACTGGAATGTGAAATATCTAGCATACGTGTACGTGTTCCATTATTTTATTCCAGTTAGTAACATATACTTCTTTATCTAATATTCTAATGTGATATGTCATAGGAGTATATAGTATCGAAGAACTCACTTCTATTAACGATGTAAAAACGTTTTACTTTAATAGTATTAACAACTGAATTTCTTAACATAGTAGATCAACATCGTCCCTTGAAAACTTCTAACACGCTGCTTGACAACATGAAGTTTAACTTTCTCAGTATCTGTAAACTAAATGTTGAGCTCGAGCCAGATAGGGAAATTTCTATGTAAATATCTGTTGCTTGATAACATTTCATTTTAATGTCTTAGTTTAATATTGTTCTTCGCTATCTATAGCTGATACATTACTGAACGCGACGTCGAAAATGATCTCTCTCTCCTACCTAATATGACAATGCTTATTTATTCATTTATTTTGTGTAGCGTTGATGGACGGGACCGAAATGAATAGCAGACGAAATGAGCGGTGTGTCTCCCGTGGATACGCGTGACGACAGCCCGAGAAATATAGCATCTGGCATTCATGTGTTCTGTCCCGCCCTGCTTAAACCTGTTTTTTTTTTTTTGCGGTAAAGTAAATATTTTCAGCTATTAGTCATAATCGTAATTAATACATATATAAATTAATGAAGAAAATCACCAGATGTAACCGAGTTACTTCACTTGCATCATGTGGCATATTGTTTGGATCTGTTGAGCATGCTTGATATATACTTGGATATACGTGCTTCTTCGTAACATATATGAGGGTGTTCGAATTCATTGTTTCACAGGTATATTGATAATGCTGGGTTTTCCTTTTATTAGGACGGAGAAAATCACGAGAGAGGAAAAATCGACCATTTTAATCAGAGAATAATTAGGGAAATTACCGTATGATCTGGCCTGCAGCACACTGCATGAGGTGGGGGAGGGAGGGGGGGGGGATTTGGCTTAATGTCACAATCAAGGTTGTTTCACTCATATGGTAACAGTCAGTTTGGTTGGTGGAGGAAGCCGGAGTGCCCAGAGAGAACCTTGTATGACCGCTAAAACACATATGAATATGTGTGTAGATGTTTCATATTATAAATCTCTTTTTATTTCAGATGAGTTCCTCTTCCGTATCAGAAGGACGTTGCAGTGTTATTTGACAATTGGCTGTCCGTCCATGTTTGTTAAATTGAGTTGATTCAGAAACAGCAGGTAACTTTGACTTTATTTTTACCACAGAATGGAAAATTTGGAAATATACCATATATTGTGTGTATCCCACAGAAATGGCAAGGTTTTTATTATATATAAGCCTACATAACATATACATGTACATGCATACTTATATCTCCAATTATCATGAATATTCAGTAGAATGTGGGTGATTATATTATAATTAAGTATATCAAATGAATACATACCCAGATAATCACGTTTTATATTCACTGTAAATTTGCCAAGAGATACAATATATTCAGATTGAATTAATGGATAATTAGTGTATTATTGTCTAATTGCAGGGACAGTTTGAGATCAACCTGTTGCAGGATGGCAACCTTTTTCACCAGAAAGCAGACGTTATGAATGATTCTCAAGGTCTGATTCAAGAGCCATGCGAGATGCGACTAGAACTCAACTGAACTGTTTTACACCGAAAACAAATATTAACGCTTGATCCGATTTCTAGTGAAATACAGTGTGACTCTGATCTATCAACTTTTCAAGGCTTCAGATGCAGTTATTTTCATACCAACGCAGCGTTATCGTTCATATCATTAGGTCATACATATACCAGTTACTCTATACTGTATAGAGAGCTGAGATTTCATCTTATGAGTGTGCCGCGCATAGGTGGATTGTTTTGTTAGGGCTGTCTTGGAAGGGTGTTTCGCTCTGGGCACGGCATAGTTGAATTGTTTCGTTAGGTCTGTCGTGGAGGGGTGTTTCGCCCTGTTCCCGGCATAGGTGGATAGCTCTGTTAGGGCTGTCGTGGAAGGGTGTTTCGCCCTGTGCCCGGCATAGGTTAGGTTGTTTCGTTAGGGCTGTCGTGGAAGGGTGTTTCGCCCTGTGCCCGGCATAGAAGGATAGTTTTGTTAGGGCTGTCGTGGAAGGGTGTTTCGCCCTGTGCCCGGCATAGGTTACGTTGTTTCGTTAGGGCTGTCGTGGAAGGGTGTTTCGCCCTGTACCCCGCATAGGTTAGATTGTTTCGTTAGGGCTGTCGTGGAAGGGTGTTTCGCCCTGTGCCCGGCATAGGGAAGGTTGTTTCGTTAGGGCTGTTGGATATTTCACCTACAGGGTTAGTATTTGCTAGATGTCATGAAAGGGCATGTAATTTGTGATTGTAAATAATACATCATCGACCGCGATTGGCGACCGACATAATGCTTGAGACAGACCTAATTATTCACGGAAGCCAAAGTTTCTACTCTCTCCATGCAATTACCATGATATTGCTGACTTCATTATCTTAGTTGATTGTCCATATGGATGATTAGTCTAAATATCCATAACCACACCCAAATAACTTTTACGTGATAAAATTCCTTGCATGGCGAATTCAACATTGTTTACTATGCGGACAATTATATCTGATATCCTGAATAAATTCTTCATACACTATTTCACACGGAAGAACTTGTTTTATTCATTAAATGTAATGCAGAATTTATACTAATTTAGTGTGAAAATTCTAAATTTCAGAGACTTTTATGGCTATAGCAAACTAGGAATTTCAAATTTATTGCAATTTATTTCAACTACACTGCTTAAAAATTTCCACATTTACGTGAAATTAATGCGGTAGAAAATTCCAAAACTACTGAATTTAATATAAATTTACTTCGGGAGTAAATCTGAAAAATATCGAATTTACAAAATTTAATATGGTTGTAAATTTGGAAATCCGCAGTAGAATGTTCCTTTGCATTCGCTTGTAAAAGTGGTTAATCAAGTTGAAATAAGCTCGATATTCTGGCATATTATCCCTTCGATCAGTTTACACTCCGTTTACATCATCTATTAAATGCGGAATTTATTTGCATTTATTGCTACATGTAAACTACATGTAAACTCTGGAGTTTACACAGGTTGCAATTACAAGCGTCTAGTCCGTCATTCATAATCCAGCCGTCGTCCATTAAATTTCCAATTTACAGACAAAGTAAATTCGTTGAAATTATTGTAAATTTGACATTTTCATCAAATTTACATGCCATTTAATCACTGTGTAAATCCTAGTTTTCGTGCAGTGTAAATTGAACTTTCATCTGTGTTGGAAATTTCAAAATTGCTGTGCGAATTCACATCTAAAGGATAAATGACGCAATGACGGAATGAAGGATATATATCCACCTTCACTGGATTTTATGGAAACGATAGAGAGAGTCCTAACGGCACATCATATTTAAACCTTTAACTCTATAAAAATGAAGCGGACCTTCTCTCACGTTAAATTTACGACATAAAAGATTATTACAATTTCGACATCGTAAACGATCTCTTTCTGAACAGCAATAATTCAGCATATAGCGTATACATATCTCACCTAGTAGCATTTGCTATATCCTGTGTTAAATGTAACGATTTTAATCAACGTCTCAACTATTATTGCAGAAATTTATAACACAGGGCTATACCACCAAGCGCCTCCACTCACACTTTCTCAAATTTTTCGCATGCTGATAACAAAATACGAGCGTAGCATGCAATATCTATGGCGTTACGTTTCGTAAAGTGTGTCTAATTCCGCTTAACCCGGGGCTAGATACCGTATGAGCCTATGTATTTCAATATCCTCATGGTGTCATAATTCGTATTTACAGGATGCCTGTAATTCATTTAGCCGTAAGTCGTAAATTTACGCCTTCTTATCATTTCCACCAATGATATGCGCTTTTACAAATTTGGTGCCGGGTTTTACGCAACCTCAGTAAATTATACAGTCTCCACACAGTGAGTCTTCACCACGCCATGTAGCCTTTGTCGGAGATTAAAAGTGCGAGATTATCCGAACTGTTCGGTATCGCAACAACTTGAATTAACCAGAATTAATCAAGTGCAGCACATCTGTACTTAAATAACTGTTCTTCTCTTTACAACAACAACATTTGATCTACCTCAAGATAGATTGAGAGATCACTCCGTTTCATCAATGCTCAAAATGTGGCCGCCGACAGTGATAAAACTAAGCCCCTTGATTATTTTATGACCGCTTATACATGCATGGTGGGCTGACTGACAAGGCTTTCAGGGACTCCCGGCTAATTCCGCAATGTTCCGCGGTGGTATGAGCATGTTTTAGGGGGTTAAATCATGATAATGTAAAGCCTGCTTGCTTTGATATTTCTTTGAGCAGGGTTCTAAGCTGATTAAACACAGGCGGTGGTAGATGAGACTGATAAGATGTTATTCCCCCCCCCCCCTTCTTTTGTAGGCTCCATGATGAAGGCTAACGGTCGTTTGTTTGAAAACAAATCAGCGATGCTTGCCTTGTCGGAATTAAATGGTCCCGCACATTCACATCTGCAAAATTATATATCCTCGTATTTAATATGTGGACTGTTCTTGGCTGGTAAAATTCAGGTTTTGTGAAATGATGTTTTGGTACATGGCTATATGTAAATTGACTGAGGGCAGGGTCGATCGACAGGCAGAAGGGAAGATGACCCTGTTTGGAGGTTGTGTAGAGCCCGGCACCAAATTTGTAAAAGCGCATATCATTGGTGGAAGTAATAAGAAGGCGAAAATTTACGACTTACGGCTAAAATGGCTAATTATGGCAGGCTTGGCGATTTTATACCATGGTATATATTATTTACAGGTATCCTCTAAATACGAATTGTGGCAGGCTTGGCGATTTACAGGCATCCTCTAAATAGGAATTATGGCAGGCTCGGCATTTTATACCATGGTATATATTGTTACGTCTTATATAATTCCAGCAAAAACGCAACAGAAAACGTTTGTGAAGTCAAAGATTAACAATTAAAAATATTTATTAACAACACTAAAATCAAATACAAAATTAAGTAAGGCTAATACAACAAACTAATATTCTTGATACAGTCTTACTGTTCACTGCTATACCAGTGTATCCTTAAATCTGCGCACATATAACTTCCAAGTCCGTGTGCCAAGTCCGTAATTTAACACTGCTATGAGATCACGATAATGTCGGGAACCCCGAAATGTCCTGCAATGTCCGACGCGTGTGGGAAGATGTATAATCAAAGGCAGCCAAAGTCCGTTCACAGGAATCCAGTCCAGTAATCCGTATCAAAGGTATAACTCGAATGCACCCAAAATCCAGTTTGAAAATCTCTCCCCGATCGTCGAATGGCACACTATTTATAGTCTATTCAGGAACTCTCGAACTTTCCGTCTCCCGGGCAACGAACGTAATTACGCAGTGAACACACGTCTGGAAATTTCCATCGGTCTCACAAATCAATCAAACTCAAGTCAACTTTTACTCCAGAAACTTCGATAGATATTACAATGCTATGACAAGATATTTACTTGTAACTGACTAGGTCACGATTTCTAGAAATATCCATAGCGCACAATAACAGTATGGCGCAATAACAACAACAACAACAACACAGCGTTACAACAACAACACCGTGACACTCCCCCTCTTAAAAAAAAAGTTTCAAACTTGGAAATTTTTTAACAATTCAAAACATTGTTGCAAGACAAAATTCTTATAACATCATAACGTTGGTAAACATATGTACATTATATGCGAGACAAACAATCAGCAATCAAATTATCCTTTCCCTTAATATGTCTAATTTCAATATTATACTCTTGCAACACCAAACTCCATCTCAACAATCTTTGATTCTTGTTCTTCATCTTACTTATAAAAACAAGAGGATTGTGATCACTAAATAAAGTAATTGGCAACGATGAAGAAGTAACATAAACATCAAAATGTTGTAAAGCTAATATCATTGCCAAACATTCTTTCTCAATTGTAGAATAATTTCTCTGATGTTTGTCAAATTTGATGAAAAATAGCAAATAGGGTGATCTACCCCATTCTTATCTTCTTGTAACAGAACGGCACCAGCAGCAACATCACTAGCATCTACAGCCAGTTTAAAAGGTGAATTGAAATCTGGTGCTGAAAGAACTGGCGCACTCTTGAGGATGGCTTTCAGGTTCTCAAAAGCTGATTCACATTTATCGGTCCAAACAAAAGTTACCCTCTTTCTTAAGAGTTGAGTTAAAGGCTCAGAAATATCTGAAAAATTTGGACAAAATTTCCTGTAGTAACCAGCCATACCCAAGAAACGCATCAGTTGTCTCTTACATGTTGGTCTTGGAAACAGCGAGACAGCACTAACCTTAGCATCTATAGGTTTAACCTGACCCTGACCAACAACGTGACCCAAGAATGTCACACGTGCATGTCCAAATTCACTTTTTCCAAGGTTGACTGTCAGCTTGGCGTCACTCAGCCGATTGAACAGTGCGCGAATTCTCTGTAGATGATCTTCCCATGTATCGCTGTAGACAATGACGTCATCAATGTATGACTCACATCCTTCCAAACCAGAAGTAACACGGTTGATGAGACGCTGGAACGTGGCAGGAGAATTTTTCATTCCAAAAGGCATGACTTTGTACTGGAACAGACCCTCCGAAGTGACAAATGCTGATATCTCCTTCGCACGATCTGTCAGTGGAACTTGCCAGAATCCTTTCAGAAGATCAAACTTTGACACAAACTTGGCACTTCCCACTTTATCAATGCAATCGTCTATTCGTGGAATAGGGAATGTGTCAGTTTTGGTCAATGTGTTCACTTTTCTGTAGTCCGTACACATCCTGTAACTGCCATCTGGCTTTGGAACCAGGATACAAGGTGAATTCCAGTTACTATTACATGGTTCAATGAAGTCATTGTCCAATAAATACTGAATTTCTTTTTTCAGGTAGTTTTGTTTAAAGAGATTCAAACGACATGGGTGCTGTTTCACTGGATTAGAATCTCCAACATCAACGTCATGTGAAATTTTATCAGTCCGAGTGGGAATATCGGGAAACAAATGTTCGTATTGACTGAGCAGTGTTCGAAGTTCTTCGCGCAGGTTCAAGATGACACAACTTGGAATCCAAATTATGTAGAATGTCAGAGTTCTGTAATTTCGCCGCTGTCATTGGATTTTCACGAGTTTCATCACTATCAGGGTCAGAACTAACTACACTTACAGGTTGTACAGTACTGTTAGTGCTATCTCTGTCAACATATTTACATGACACAACTGATTGTGTTTACGCCTGTCAGGAGTCTGAATTACATAATTGAGGTCACTTAATTTCTTTTCAATCACATAAGGACCATAATATCTAGCCTTAAGTGGACTACCAGGAATAGGTAGCAAAGCCAGTACCTTCTCACCAGGTTTGAAACTTCGTTTAACGGCATGTTTATCATAGGTTATTTTCATACTTTTTTGTGATAACTTTAAATTTGACATGGCCAAATCACGTGCTTTAGTCAACCTGGTGCGAAAATCCGACACATATTGTAAGAGACTACATGAGTCCAGATCACTGTCTAGGAACTTTTCCTTTAACAGTTTAAGTGGTCCTCTAACTGTATGACCAAATACTAATTCAAACGGACTGAATTACAACACATATAAGGGAAGTGGGAAGAGGTGCCGACATACTGCGTCACATGACTTCACAGAATAGTCTTCTGGTTAACCTATTCTAAAGCACATACCAAGAATCTAACCGAATCTAACGATTCCTGATATGTGTTGTATCTCAGGTACGCTTTTATTGTACCTGTTCATGTGGCAACTTGGATGATATGACCACACGGCCCCTAGCACCGGCATAAGCGGTATTAGATACAAATCTAGAGAGCTATGATGGAAATGCTCTGACAACTCGTATACTGGTAATTGGTGAGCTGCCCAAAGACTCTTGAACAGACTCTCTAACAGCAAACAGTAACAAATGTATGCCTTCATCCCAGTCTTTCTCAGTATCAAAAGAGTAAGTCCTAATCATGTTCTTTAATGTTTGATGAAATCTTTCTAAAGCACCTTGGCTTTCTGGGTGATATGCAGATGACTTGTACTGCTTTATACCCAATTCATACATGACTTGCTGAAAAATTCCTGACATGAAATTAGATCCTTGATCAGACTGAACGGACTGGGGTAGGCCAACAAGTGTGAAAAACTTAACTAAAGGCCTTAACAATAGTTTTTGCCTTAATATTCCGTAAAGGAATAGCCTCAGGGAACCTGGTTCAAGCACACATGATTGTTAACATGTATTGATTGCCTGACTTTGTTTTTGGTAGTGGACCAACACAATCCAGAATTACCGTACTAAAAGCTTCCTTAAATGCAGGAATTGGTTGTAGAGGAGCCTTCGGTATTGTTTGGTTTGGTTTTCCTACCATTTGACATGTGTGACATGACTTACAAAATTCTATAATATCTTTCTTCAAATTTGGCCAATAAAAATGATTAAGAATTTTGTAATATGTTTTGTTAACACCTAAATGGCCTGCAAGAGGTGTTTCATGGGCTAGCCTGAGGATATCTAAACGATATGAATTTGGTACCGCAATCTGATACTTAACTGCCCACTCATCATCAGGTGACGCATCTGGCGGTCTCCATTTGCGCATAAGAACACCATAGTAACACACAGGCTCCTGAGTTACATCACACTCATCTACTGCCCTGTCAAATAACTTGGAAATGTCCTTGTCACTATGCTGTTCATTGACCAGCTGTGGTTTTGAAATTTTTTCATTAGAACATTCCAATTTACCATCAAAATGTGGCTTATCAGCCTCATCATTAAAAAACAGGCAAGTGTCAGCCAAACAAACGTCGTCGATGACGTCATCTTTAAGTGACTTTTCAGTCTCCTTGGCCAATTTACTCATGGCTCGAGTAACTGCACAAGCAGGATATAAACATTGAATTTCCTCTTCAACTGGATCCTTAATCTGATCCAAACAAGGCTTGTCAGTTACAATCGGATTAATCCCGATTTTATCTCCCGCAAGATCATTACCAAGTAGTAAATGAACACCCTCAAAAGGTAAACTACCTTTAATACCCACACTAACAGGTCCAGAAATCAAGTCGGAAGACAGAAAAACGTTATGGAGTGGAATGGTTGTATAATTGTCAGAATCTACCCCTTTAATCAGGATATTACTGCCTGCAGATGAAGAATCAGAAAACGGCAGAATATTTGCCAACAAAAGAGACTGGGACGCACCCGTGTCTCGTAAAATCTTCACCGGATTAGCGCTAGAAAAATCACTTGAAAGTGACACAAAACCATTGTGAATGAATGGTTCAAAAATCTCCATAACATGATTTGAAAAACTGTCAACCTTATCCTTGATAGAATTAACAGGAACAGTGTCCCTCTCCATCTTAACAACATGTGCACTATGCACATCACTAACCTGCTTGGGTACAAATCTCGAAGTGAGAAAACCATTAGGCTTTTGAAAAGCCTGATCTTGTCTTCTTTTCAATTTAAAACATTGAGCCAATAAATGACCATCTTTTTTGCAGTAGCTGCATACGGGAGATTTATATTGAGAGTTAAAAGTGGGTGATTGAAATTTTATGATTGACCTTTGACCTTTGTAACTAGGGCTGAACGTGTTAGGACTGGAGAAAGAACTGGATTTATTACCTGAGATATTAGACTGGAATGAACTTGGCTTAACAACATTAACGAATGATAATTTGTGTGTCAGAGCATATTCATCAGCAAATCTAGCTGCTTGATCCAAAGTGTTGGCATTCTTTTCATCAAGAAATGTTCTAATATCACCATGGATACACTTTTTAAATTCCTCTACCAGCATAAGCTGTCTAAGGTTTTCAAATTGGTTATCAATTTTAACCGAAGCACACCATCTATCAAATAATTGTTCTTTTGAACGAGCGAATTCAACATGAGTCTGTGAGTTTTCTTTTTGACAACTACGAAACTTTTGTCTATAGGCTTCAGGAACCAATTCATAACCCTTAAGTATTAAATCTTTCACTAAATCATAATTTGATGCCTGCTCCACCGTCAATTGAGTGTAAATGTCCCTCGCCTTTCCAATCAAAACACTTTGAAGAAGTATACTCCAATTTTCTTTTGGCCAGTTTAAATTTTCAGCAATGTTCTCAAAATGCAGAAAATATTGATCAATTTCTTTTTTTCTGAAATGGTGGGACAAGACGAATTTGACGAGCCGCATCAAATCTTGATTGTGATTGTACAGGTACATGTGCAGGAATTGTTTGGGAGTGTAATTCCATATTCTTTAATTCTAATTGAAATTGTCTTTCTTTCTCTTCTCTTTCTCTTTCTAACTTTTCTCTCTCTAACTCTAATGCTCTTTCTTTCTCTCTTTCTTCTTTTTCTAATCTTTCTCTCTCTAATTCTAATTCTAATTTCTTTAATTCCATCTGATGTTGCAATTCTAATTTCCTTATTTCCAAATCATCAGCTGTTTTCTCAGTTAAATCGAAATCACTTTCTTCCCAAAGTTGTTTACTAACAAAATATTTAATAATGAGTTTCTTAATTTCTTGCTTTTTCCAAGATGTTTTAAAATTAATTTCCAAGAATTTACACAGCCCAAACAAATCCTCTTTACGTAGCTCATTAAATTGCTCCTGACTAGGATTTAAAGCAAACTCTGCTGGTTCAAATGCCATGTTGTCAATATACTACTCCCTGACTTCACAAATCCAAACAGTGTATCAATTAGAACTATGTAGCAAAGCTGAAATGTAAACAAAACTCTCCCGGACAGGCCCCCAATTCTGTTACGTCGTATATAATTCCAGCAAAAACGCAACAGAAAACGTTTGTGAAGTCAAAGATTAACAATTAAAAATATTTATTAACAACACTAAAATCAAATACAAAATTAAGTAAGGCTAATGCAACAAACTAATATTCTTGATACAGTCTTACTGTTCACTGCTATACCAGTGTATCCTTAAATCTATGCACATATAACTTCCAAGTCCGTGTGCCAAGTCCGTAATTTAACACTGCTATGAGATCACGATAATGTCGGGAACCCCGAAATGTCCTGCAATGTCCGACGCGTGTGGGAAGATGTATAATCAAAGGCAGCCAAAGTCCGTTCACAGGAATCCAGTCCAGTAATCCGTATCAAAGGTATAACTCGAATGCACCCAAAATCCAGTTTGAAAATCTCTCCCCGATCGTCGAATGGCACACTATTTATAGTCTATTCAGGAACTCTCGAACTTTCCGTCTCCCGGGCAACGAACGTAATTACGCAGTGAACACACGTCTGGAAATTTCCATCGGTCTCACAAATCAATCAAACTCAAGTCAACTTTTACTCCAGAAACTTCGATAGATATTACAATGCTATGACAAGATATTTACTTGTAACTGACTAGGTCACGATTTCTAGAAATATCCATAGCGCACAATAACAACAACAACACAGCGTTACAACAACAACACCGTGACAATATTATTTACAGGTATCCTCTAAATACGAATTGTGGCAGGCTTGGCGATTTACAGGCATCCTCTAAATAACCCGCCCCCTGTACAGACCTTTTGGTCTTTGATATATGTTGGCACGTGTGGGAAGTTGATGCTGGGTCGACATCGGGCATTACAGACTAGTCTTTTGTGTTAAATGCCGTCATTTACATCTGACGACGATACAGGTCACCAATCTCCAATGTACGAGTTGTCACAGCGAAACAGCTCACCAATTACCAGTATATGAGTTGTCAGAGCATTTCCATCATAGCTCTCTAGATTTGTATCTAATACCGCTTATGCCGGTGCTAGGGGCCGTGTGGTCATATCATCCAAGTTGCCACATGAACAGGTACAATAAAAGCGTACCTGAGATACAACACATATCACGAATCGTTAGATTCTTGGTATGTGCTTTAGAATAGGTTAACCAGAAGACTATTCTGTGAAGTCATGTGACGCAGTCAGTATGTCGGCACCTCTTCCCACTTCCCTTATATGTGTTGTAATTTTATACCATGGTACAAAATAATTACAGGCATCCTCTAAATACGAATTATGGCAGGCTTGGCATTTTATACCATGGTATATATTATTTACAGGCAGCCTCTAAATGACGAATTCTGGCAGGGATGGCCAACCATATGCATGTTCAGTAGGAAAACGCTTCAGTTACGTTCGAGCCCAAAGATATACAAACAAGGGGGATAGCTCTAAAGTTGATTTCTCATATGCTGCATAGCGGTTTCCACATACAGTTACCCAGACGGAGAGCTTCAATTTGCAGTTTGTCGTGTTTATCCGACCATGCGTGTTCGGCACAGTCGCGAGTCGAGTCAGCAGTGTTGTGTTTTTGTTGCCCGTTCTTCCGGTTTCACTTCAGGCAATTCAACTGAACCGAGATGTAGACAGCTATCAACAGGCCCACGTGTCACTGTCCTTCGTGAGAACTTGCCTTCCTTTCACTGTCGGGTAAACTGAAAGTCTGTAAACTCTTCTAAATTCAAGAAGATTTTTCTTCTCGCTTCGATCGCGATCTTTCGACTCAACCGCTTGATTGACAGTTGCACGTGACTTCAGACGGGACTCTTCCATTCCCATTGGCTAATGTCTTTGTATTTCTCCGCAGCATAAACAAAATAAAATCCGACCTAATTTGTGTTAGAAAATTACTTCAAAAGACAGCCCACGGTGTCTAATATTACAAAATTGATAAGAAAAATAATGTTCTATAAATAATAAATAGAATATAGAGTGAAAGGTGGAAGGATAACCCACGAGACGCGAAGCGTCTCGTGGGTTATCCTTCCACCTTTCACGAGAACAAATATTTATGCTATTCAAACTCAACAGTGCAATATCCTCTATATATTGTGGAAATTTTAGGTTTATTTTCATTGTCTACTATTCCCAGGTGTACCTCGTTAAAAGCATATCAGAGATAGAATTGATATTTGACCTTTTTGATCGTCTTTCACCCGTCTTGATCTGTCAAATTCATCCATTTTCTGACGGCCTCAGTGACTCACAAAATGAGTCCCAATGCTTTTGCCAGATGCGTCCACTCCCACACGGGATGACTCTTACTAAAGCAATAGTCGACGTGTGGTCTTCACCCGAGACAATTCTGCCTTGATGTCACGCTTTTAGAGCGACACATTAACTCTTCTAATCCTGCACTCACGATTTATACTTCAAGTCCAGATTGTCAAGAGTGACATAAAACATTTTCGATGGATGTTTGAAATTGGGCTTCCGGCTGTTTATGGTTCTGAAATTTCAATATATTACAAAATATGACACCTAAATAATCCATTGTTTTCGATATCACAATATATGGTTCGACAATATATCGAAATGGCATCTTTGCTGAGGGTGTTATGTCTGAGATACAATAAGAATTCCCCACCTAAATGAATTAAAGGAGGATGTGGACGACGACTGACTGCTGACTCTCGTATCTGAGGTACATACCAGCGCGCAAGCGGAATACGTCACGTAGTTAGCTACTATGCAATCCTAAATGAGTTGCACATTGGCGATGGTATTCGGGCGCACACTGCACAGTTTATTAGGTAAATCATCCTAGGTCCCTTGAGTTGGGAATAGAAAGCGTCAGATCCGGCATTCAATATACAGCCGTCGTCCATAAAAAAATTTGCGTGTCAAATAATCCAAAAAAAAATAGCTCGTATGACAGCACCAATTTCAAATTTGTATGAAATAAAACACAAGATGGTTTATTACAAGAGGGAATCGATCAACAGTTTTCAATGATGTCAGGAAGCCATGGTGATGTTCTGTAAAATCCTAATCATTGACCATTATTCTTTAACCAGATGGCCACGCCCAGTGTGTTTTTCTATGTTATAAGTATATACGATAGAGCATATACAATCAATGGATAATGTACATGTATGTAGCATGCTCAGCAATCTCAGTAAACTCAGATACAATATCACGGAATATTATATCTGAATTCAGCCCTATATAAATCCCGTGCGAATCTGAAACTACTATTGTTAGACAATCAGAGTGGATAGCTTGTTGAAACAATTTCAAAATCACGCCCACAATAAATACACACGGTAGCACGTGGTCTAATATATAAACATTATCCTGAAATAGTATCCAAAGATCAAATAGTTTACTCCCGCCGAAAAGTCTGGCTTTGTCAGGGGTAGAACATATCAAAAGATTGTGCCGCGCGATGATGTTAATCTCCGTGAAGTAAACGTCAATCATTAATTGTCAGAGAGAAAAGCTAGAAATGGTCGTGATTGGATTATTATGGGCTCTCGTTGAATATCGGCGAACATTTCGCACGAAGTTTGCATAGCGTTACGTCTAGATGGTATTCCCCTGATTTACCATCTTAGTTTACCTAGAGAGATCATCGCCCATAACTTCCTGTACCTCCTATGTTGTCTAAAACCGCTTGTCTGAATGAAATTGGTTCTCGGGAAGTACATTCAAAGTCTATCAGGTAAATGCCATGCGTGGTCCCGAAGATTCGGACTTACCACGACCAGAAGTTCATTACCGAACTTCTGCTACGACGGATGTGTTTTTCTACATGTATGTTATAACTGTAATACACACGTATCACATATCTTAGATAGTAAATCTAATAGGGAACATCAAAGGTTGAAGAGAGAGAGAGAGTTAAAGTTTAACGTCGCGTTCAGCAATATTTCAGCTATATAGCGACGATCAAACAAAACTCCAAGCGTTCCAACAAAAACAAGTCACCAACCCAACAATCCAGAAGCAACCAACACAACACACCAAAAAACAGGCACATACACTAAAACTTATCCAACAAACCGAATTCTTTCAAATAACCTAAAATACAGTCTTCTTTTATCCGATTAAAAATATCTTCTAAAGTGACTGCTTGATAAAAAGAATCTCTTACAATCATAACATCAATACAGTCGATCAGAATATGTTTCACTGAGAGATATTCGTGGCATGAAATACACCTTGGAGCTGGTTCCTTTTTTAGTAAATTTTCGCGCGTTAATCGGTAATGCCTTCCACGGTGTTATAGCTACTCTTTTAAACTGGAGGAGACTGAGAAGGCTGTACAAATGGGAGAGGTGTTATATACGTGGTCCTCCCTAACATTGGTCGATGGAGTGAAGATGATGATCCTCAACTGAGACAAGGTCTGATCATCCATCGATATAAGAATGAAATTGAACAACACGAAAATAAAAAATTTCTGGTGACAAAAGTGATTATAAAGGAAGCATTCATCTTGAAGAGGCAGTTCGAAAGTAGCGTAGCATATATAATATATAGAAAGAGATGTTCGCCATTTACATATTCAGGGATACACAGAAGATATTGATGAGTTAAAGCAGACAGCTTCAAAATACCTATTAAACGGAACAATCACTCATGTTCAAGCTCGTTCAATGAGTGGAATACAATTCAGACAATGAGGGATATCTGGCTATGAAACGAAGCATTATGGGTCTTTACCTACGAGAGACCACATTTGCCCTGAAGAAAGGCACACGTGACACTTCGGCGCTACGGATTGTCATTCCTATAGCCGATCAACCGTGATGCACGCAATACCTCAGAAGTATGGAAGCCAGATTTTTCGTCTTTTCGTTTTTTCATTTTTTCGCCTTTGATAACGCGTGGCGCGAAAAAACGAAAAGACGAGATTGTGTCAAATTTCGCGAGATTTTGCCCTTTTCTCGACTTTTCGTTTTCTCGTGTTTTGATAACGCGTGGCACGAAAACACAAGAATGCAAGGCGAAAAGACGAGAATGCGAGGCGAAAAGACGAGAAAACGAGGGTCAGAAATCTCGTCTTTTCGCCGCTTTTTTTCATTTTTTCGCGTTATTAAAAAGCGAGAAAACGTGAAAACGAGAACACGAGATTCGACCCGATCTCGTTTTTTCGTGTTATCAAAAGACGAAAAAGACGAGAAAACGAAAAGACGAAAAAAAGAGAAAACGAAAAAACGAGAAAAAAAGAAAACGAAAAAACGAAAAGACGAGAAAACGAAAAGACGAAAAAAACGAAAAGACGAGATTGGCCGCATTCGGCTTCCATACAGAAGCGTTTTCAATTGGGGAATCCATTACGTTATCTGAATTTCCCACATTAATCCTCAGAAAAACCTGGATAATGTGAATACAAATGAGTGCCAGTCTGTGCACTGACCCGTGACTTCCGGGTCAGCTGATCCTAATGATTCGAATAATTTGACTTTGTCCTATCAGTTAATCCAGGACAATATTCCGGTGATAACTGACATATTTTTATACATACAGTATGTACCATGTTTCGTCGATATTCAAAGAAAGTGCCATTATGCTTCATTAGAATAATGTATAATTTGACGAATATTACATTTCAGCTATAACCAGTTCAAAACACTGTATTGTGTTAAAAAAAATTATGTGATCCAGGAGCGGAACAGCTGAAGTCACCGGTCAGCTTCAACTTCACAACATACATGTATAAACAGAAAATCGTAAATAAATTCATGATAATAAACATTTTGCTTGTGCTAACGATGCAAACTGGCTATTTTTTCAGAGAGAGATCCGAAATTCAGAAAAATGGTCTTTATTTCCAGTTGATATCAAAACTGATTATATAGAATATTGCAGATAACATCGGATTATAGTCGTTGAAACCGTATGATCTATTACTGGAGATTATAAGGATATCTCTGATGCATTCGTGTTGATGAAACGGTTGATAGTAGTCTGAATTTGTCAAATCTCCTTGTGCAGCGGGAGTTAATGAGGTTCGATTCCTGTCCCATCTGGCGACGAAAGTGGGCCAAGGATTCGTACAAATCAATCTTGTGGACCTTCATTAAACATCAATGTCGCTGTCAGTAGCGTTATTGATTCTTGAAGCTAGTTTTCATCAACTAGTGCACATCTTAAGAAACTTACCCTGTCTCCAAATTCACATCAGAGGGAAATTTTCCAGAATAGTTCGGAAAAACTGTCGATCCGACATATTAGTTTTGTAAAAGGCATAGATTTTCCCCCAAAATACGGCTAAGCCTCACAATCGCGGTTAATCCTTTCGCCAGTGTGATTAAAGGGACTGAACACGGAGAGCTACGTGTACTGTGGCAGGCAGAAACTTGGGAAATGTCAAGTTTTCTTGACTTGTTCAAATAGCCATGTTTTTCAAATGGATATATCTCGGAAAGTGTTCATTTATTTGAGTTTTCTACCAATTACTTAATTTTAGTGACTTGTATAAGGAAGTTCGAATACCGGTACAATAAAAATAACCAACATAAGGTATTATTTTTTAAATGAAGCAAGAGTGAGGAAACTGGAGAGTTGAGCTCATAAAATGATAAATGAAGCTTAGGTAAAAATATTTTGAGAATTGATTAACTGAATGAAAATATAGAACTGATCGATTGGCTCGTATTTATATAGAACTGATCGATTGGCTCGTATTTATATAGAACTGATCGATTGGCTCGTATTTATATAGAACTGATCGATTGGCTCGTATTTATATAGAACTGATCGATTGGCTCGTATTTATATACAACTGATCGATTGGCTCGTATTTATATAGAACTGATCGATTGGCTGTATTTATATAGAACTGATCGATTGGCTCGTATTTATATAGAACTGATCGATTGGCTCGTATTTATATAGAACTGATCGATTGGCTCGTATTTATATACAACTGATCGATTGGCTCGTATTTATATAGAACTGATCGATTGGCTCGTATTTATATACAACTGATCGATTGGCTCGTATTTATATAGAACTGATCGATTGGCTCGTATTTATATAGAACTGATCGATTGGCGATCGTATTTATATAGAACTGATCGATTGGCTCGTATTTATATAGAACTGATCGATTGGCTCGTATTTATATAGAACTGATCGATTGGCTCGTATTTATATACAACTGATCGATTGGCTCGTATTTATATACAACTGATCGATTGGCTCGTATTTATATACAACTGATCGATTGGCTCGTATTTATATAGAACTGATCGATTGGCTCGTATTTATATAGAACTGATCGATTGGCTCGTATTTATATAGAACTGATCGATTGGCTCGTATTTATATAGAACTGATCGATTGGCTCGTATTTATATAGAACTGATCGATTGGCTCGTATTTATATAGAACTGATCGATTGGCTCGTATTTATATACAACTGATCGATTGGCTCGTATTTATATACAACTGATCGATTGGCTCGTATTTAACAATATTTAGAATGAGAATAAAGTGCTTTATTCAAAAGGAAAAAAGTATTTCACACCACCACATCTCGTCCTTGAACAACATTTAAGGATCAAGTTAAATTACCACAATTAGTATTTTGATCTGGAAGTTCCGGTAGTTTAAATCTCGCTTGAGAAGATGCCGGAGTGCCTCCTCCGACATAAACCAAGGGGCCCCGAGGAACTTCCCGTAATTGACCTGCCTCCAAGTCATGGAAAGAATCAAGAGCCTCCACTTCGCAGAGAGTTTTCTAAGAGGCGACCAACTGGGGCTACTGTTGGTGTTTTCGGATGTAAGAAGGAATGGGACCCTGTTGAATACCGGATGTCAAAAAAAATACGATTCAAATGTCGTGATATGACTGAAATATTGTTCAAAGCGACGTTGAATCGTATTCAATCACTCAATGAAAAGCGAAGGACATAGCCACACGCTGAAACGCACAGCAGCATAATCACTAAGAATTATGGATGCTATACCGCAGATGAATATCTATAAAAGTTTATAGTGATCTCCCTTGTGAAGATCCTTTTATTGAAAACCTAACATATTAGTGGTCGCTGGTTCTAATTCCGCGTGGGACACGACCAATTTTCAATAATAGAATCTGTGTTATATTAAGATAGTATAATTCCCAAATAATGAAAATACTGTTAAGTCTTCTATTAAATAACCACTGAAGGCATGGTTTTCGTAGGTCCTCAAACGAATGCGAAAGTATCTGGTATATATGGGCGTACATTAACCCTTAGCCAGTCATGATATACTAAGTCTTTCTAAAATGCTATCAACTATAAAGCATGTAGAACAAATTAGTGAAAAATGGGCTCCACATATAGCTATAATGTGGTGATATAAACAAGTCAGTACTGAAGACCGCCAGAGCATGTTTCACAACTAGTAGTAGAGACCATCGTTTGGAACTTTAAATGGTTATGCAGTATGGCCCAAGGTCGCTTGAAAATTGTCCACGGAAATTGTCCATTCACAATTCATGGAAAGATATATGTAACCAACGAACATACCAAATCATCAAATATCCAATGTCGAGGATGGTCATCTGTATCCCAACGGCGCTCTGATTTATTTGAATTGATCTGTAAAGATGGGTTAGACGAAGCTACAGCCCTCCATGCCAAATGTCAGTATCGGGTAGCAAGGAATCTGTCAGTTAGCTGTTAAATAATAGATTTTATACAGCTGATCTCTGAGCGATCTTATATTAACAGTCAGATATTTTGGTCCTCGGTAAGATGAAACCGATTGATAGGTGTGCCTGTGCTCGTGTGCATCTGTTCCTCAGGTCAGTCCACTGGGATTTTAACTCAATATTTCTTCAAGATGTGTGTTCTACAGCTCATTCGAACTTGGATCACAATGTTGATCTGAAAGCATTAATCAATGTTGTGAGTATATAATAATGAATATGCGTACTATCTAAACTCACACATAAGCTAAAATCAGTAGATTGTTCATAGTAGGTGGGTAAATCGCAATATAGCACCTGTGACACAACAAGTTCAGTTCCACGTGCCAATGCAAGAAAACAGAAAGGAAGATTTTCATCTAATTTTCACGTTGCCGACATGTACGTCAGACAGGCAATACGATAAGCACATATACTCTTAACATCAAGGAGTATAGACACAAGGTCCGACATTAAGTATTGACATTAACAAACAAAACACCCAAACAATGATCTCCTGAAAGCTCTCAACAGTTTTCCCTGATGGAATCGCTGAAAGTATTATTCTATCCAAATGAAATCGCAAGTCGTTTTATAAGAAACATCTTGTTACCCCTCGACCAAATTTGGCAGCATAGGTATTGTCGTAGTCAGCTTCGTCCGTCTGTCCCTCCACCCAGACGTCCTCCCGGCTATCCATATTCAATGTTATCACAATATCTCTTGAAGGACTATAGCCAGGATGTCCAAATTCATACAGCAGTTGCAGCTTAGGCAGAAGCCTATCGAAGATGACCGACTTTGACCGATTTTTTTATATCAAATTCCGCATTAAATAGCTTCGAAACTATTAGCATGATATCTTCATCAAGTTTTATAGCTAGCCTTTTTAAATTTATACCACATTTGCATGTGCTTATTGACCAGATCTTCAATTAAGACGACTGGACTTGACATTTTATCAAGGTCAAATTATATGGTAAAAGCCCATTGAATCTTGTCAGCATAATACCTTCGGGTGTTTTGCAGCTATGGTTCTAAATCCATATCACGTATGCAGCTATCGGTGAATAATACTTCAGCTTCATTTAGTTCCGCGCTAACTGGTAACTCATATTCTGTTAACTCTTATGTTGATCTTAATTGTTCTACTACAAACTGTATTTATTTAGTTTCCTGCAACAGTATGTTGGCAAGACCACCCAAAGACTCCATCTTAGGGTGAACGGTCGCAGAAAGTCCGTTAGGAAAAAACAATTGCTCATAGGTAAGCTTTTTTTCTGGATCTGACCATGGCTGGGATAACTTTAGTATTCAGATCATAGACGTCGTCTATCCATCTACCAATGACTCCCCCTTTGGATTTGAGAGAAAATCCGAGAGCGGGAATTATTCTGGATGCTAGAATTTGGGTCGGTGTTTCCGTTTGGTTTAAATGATAATGTCAGTGGGTTCGGCAATGCTACAAACCGCCGTTCAAATATATCCAACATTACGCAGCTATTTAAACCCCATCAACGGAGCCATCGCAGCCATGGTTGGCGAAAGTTTAATAGTTCGATGATTCACGATCATATCACTTTAAATTATTTAGTGGGTTTATCTAACACACCCAATAGTACAAATAGCTTACGTACACTTCTGTATGCGTTACCTCTGAGAGCTTTAGATCGAATAGCCAGAGATATACAACAATCTGCGTCTTCAGGAAATATAATACCACCAAAAATCAGTAAAGTATGTCAAGATATAGCGTATTTTCGGTTGTATCATTCAGTGAACATAATCGAAACATCTCAAGATCGGCTTTTCTTGAAACTCAACTACTTAGATAAAGGACTGGACATTATTAATTTACCTCGAATCCTGAATGATCCTGAGGTACGCAACGCTGTACCAAACTATTTTAAGTTCACAGAACCTTCTTGCATTTCATATAAGTATACCAAATCTATAGCCACCAAAATATTCAATTACTCCAATGCTGTCAGGGAGTTTGACTGGAATTTATACACGTCAGGAGGCTATAGTTGTGATTGTGAATCGTCGAACTTTATCTATACACCACGCAAACATGTTGTGACTGATGACCTTGATGTGGTGAGTGATAAGGACCTGAAATTACTCCTGATGAAAGGACCTAAATATAGAGAGCCGAGAAGAATAAATCTGAAGGCTGACCAGAAGATAGTCCTGTCTGCATTGGAACAGTACGTTACTGATTGGTCGAAGCGAGAAAAAGTTGAACCTACAGTACTCGCTGATTGGCTGGACCTCACCAAAAGCAAGGTCGTTGAAACAATCCGCCATATTGACAGAAGTACTCTTCCCCAAGCAAAACAAGTACTGAGAAACCTCAATTCGCAAGAAGTTCTTGCAAATCTCCAGAGTAAATTCGTCATTGTCCCAGCAGACAAAGCTCCAAATAATATAATATTCATATGTAAATATTACTATTACCAGGTGCTGGTTAGAGAATTGAGTGTAGACCTAAAATCATCAAATACGTCTACTTACTCCCAAACTTCAGTTACTCTGGAAGATCTATTTAAAAATCACAAAGCGTTTCTCAGGGAAAGAGGTATTTGTCTTCCAACCAATCATAACGACATACCAAAAGTATACTGGACTCCCAAAATGCATAAATGACCATACAAAGCTAGATTCATGCTGCACCACCAAACTTCTTTCAACCCTATTAAAAGCATTTTGGGAAAGGTATTGCGCCACTATTTCTAAAAACTCTGGCGTTGAATGTATGTGGATATTAAAAAACTCAAAATGTCTTACGGAGGAACTTGATGCTAAAGGTCACATACCGTACAGACATGTATCCACATGGGATTTCTCGACTCTCCATAATACAATCCCTCATCAGGACCTTATTGACCGTCTAAGTTCATTAATACTAAGAAAACTGATCGTAGATATATTAATGTCGGAAGCCATAAAGCATTCTTTAGCTCTACTACATACAAGAGATATCATTCATGGGATGTTTCTTTGTTTATAGAGTTGCTTGAATTTCTCATTAAAAATATCTATGTGAAATTTGGCAACACAATATATCAACAGCATCTGGGTATTCCAATTGGTACTAATTGCGCACCCCTGTTGGCTGACCTGTATCTGTTCTCTTATGAATATGACTATATGCAGGCGCTTTCAAAAACCGATCCATTCAAAGCCCGTTCCTTCTCATTCACCAAACGCTATATAGACGATCTTCTCGCTATGGTTAATCGCTATATAAATGACGCAGTGAAGGATATATATCCACCTTCACTGGATTTGAAGGAAACTACAGATAGCCCTACAGACACATCATATTTAGATCTATATCTCTACAAAAATGAAGCGGGCATTCTCTCTCGTCGACTTTATGACAAGAGAGATGATTACAATTTCGACATCGTAAACTATCCCTTTCTGGACAGTAATATTCCAGTGGGACCTGCATATGGCGTATACATATCTCACCTAGTAGCATTTGCTAGATCCTGTGTTAATTGTGACGCTTTCAAAACATTGTTGCAGAAACTTATACAACAGGGCTATTCCTCCAAGTTGGCGATACATATCGCATGCTGATAGCAAAATACGAACGTAGCGTGTAAGATCTATGGCGTTACGTTTCGTAACTTGTGTCTAATTCCGCTTAACCCGGGGCCAGGAGCCGTATGAACCCATGTGCTTCACGATCCTCATGGTGCTCATATGAACAGTCACAATCAAAGCGTGACTGAGATACACCATTCTCTAGATAACGACTTTAGAACGATTATTATGGATTAAGAATACTGATCAGCGATACGGATTTGATATTTTTGGAACATCATGATGTCTTGTCGGCATCATTGAAAACTGTTGACCACTTCTCTCTTGCAGGAAACTAGCCTATGTTTATGTATACTATGATTGTCTTTTTTGAATTTGGTGCTAATACTGTTATATGGATATGGAATATGTCTTTGGATTATGGACGCTAGCCTATTTTATGTATACTATGATTGTCTTTTTTGAATTTGGTGCTAATACTGTTATATGGATATGGAATATGTCTTTGGATTATGGACGCGGATATTCTTTAATGGACGACGGCTGAATTATGAATGACGGACTAGACGCTTGTATTTAGAGCTAGCTTTTCTAGTCTTACACCACGTATAAAAGTCTGCTTATTGAGTTGATTGTCCTTCACATAATTTATAAGGTCAAAGTTAGTTTGTCTACCATTGGTCATACAGAACATTAACAAAGATGGATGAACTTAACTTACTGTACCATTCAGATAAAATAGATCAAATTAAACAACAACAATAGCTCGTTTAGAATCTTAGCTAGTCCTGTCATATTCAGCACCACAGACGAATGTAGCAATGGAACATAACTCTACTGAATATATTAAGGTCTTGGTTTTAAAACGAAGTGAAACAGCACATACTTATCAATAAATTGATTCTCGATCTAAATCTGACATGCATCTCAGTTCCAACACCCGAGGAGTTTTGGGTCCATTGAATGTCATTTTCTTTTGAATTAGTCGGACCAAGTATTTGTCTAAACTCAAACGTAATAAATCGAGAGGAGTTAGTCGGACCAAGTATTTGTCTAAACTCAAACGTAATAAATCAAGAGGAGATAGTTTTTTCAACTTGGCTTGATCTGACCTGTGGGTCATTCTTCAGTTCTTAGCAGGAGAGACGACCACCACACTACTAAAATATGATTCTTCAATCAATGTTTTTTGTATTTTGTCGAGTATTAGAAATCACAAATGCATCATATTGTGGAAGTTTTGGGGTTTATTTTCGTTGCCTACTATTCCAAGATGTACCTCGTTTATTAAGGGGTGTACGGAATTGACACCATGCCTTTTTGATCGTCCGTCACCGTCTTGATCTTCTGTCAACTTGATCCAAATTGAAGACAAAATTAGTCCAAAGGCATGTGCCAAATGCGTCCACTCTATTAAATCGTCGACCAGAAAAGCACAAATATGTGCCAGGATAAAGGTATTGAAAATTTCAAGACAGCGGAATTTCCCAGATGTCAGAATGTACAAGTGTCAAATTATTTTAGGCTAAGAAAAATGTCGGTCATTTCAAAATGGCCAGACATAACCTACTTGCCATGCAAACCTAGGTTCAAGAAGAACTTGGACCTCTAATTAAAGGGCAGAGAAATGCATGGGAAGAATATGAGTGGTACAAACGATCATGAGTGGTACAAACGATTATGAGTGGTACAAACGACTATGAGTGGTACAAACGATTAGAATGTGAAATCGCCAGTCCACACGGGATAGCTATTAATGAAGCAATAATCGAGGTGTGGCCTTTACCCGAGACAAATCCGCCTTGCTATTACAGTTTCAGAGCGACACAATAACTCTTTTAATTCTGCACACACAATTTATACTTTAAGTTCAGATTGTTCATTCAAAAGTGACAAAACTTTTTCGACGGATGTTTGAAATTGGGCTTCAGGCTGTTGTTCTGATATTTCAATATATCGCAAATATGACAGCTTCCACCTAAAATAATCCATTGTTTTGGGCATCACAATATGCTTTGACAATATATCGAAATAACATTTTTGTTGAAGGTGTTATATCTGACTGATGACTCTCTGATCTGAGGCACATACCAGCGCTCAAGCGGGATACGTCTTGTGGTTGGCTGCTATGCAATCCTGGATGAGTAGCACATTGGCGATGGTATTCGAGTGCTTGGTCTATAAGGTAAATCAAACACGGTGCATTGAGTTGGGAATAGAAAGTGTCAGAGTCGACATTCAATATTCAGCCGTCGTAAAAGAATTTCCGAGTCAAATAATAAAAAAAACTAGTTCGTATGAGAGAACCAATTCCAAAATTGTATGAAATAAAACAAAGTTGGTTTATCACAAGAGAGAATCGGTCAACAGTGTTCAGTGATTTCAGGAAGACCTGATGATGTTCTGTAAAATACTAATCATTGACCACCATTCTGTATCCAAATGACCACGCCCAGTGTGTTTTCCTATGTTATAAGTATATACGATAGAGCATATACAAACAATGGATAATGTACACGTATGCAAATTTTGCATGTAGTATGCCCAGGAGAGATCTGGTATCAAGTTGCTATCCGTCGCCCATAATTTCCTGTAGCTCCTATGTTCTCAAAATCCGTTGGACTCAATGAAATTGAAAACTAGGGGCTGGGGTGAATCTCGAGAATTGCCATGCGAGATAAGTGCCATGCGTTATCCCGAAGGTTAAGACTTACCCCGGCAGATTTGCTTTCCTATGTTATAAGTATATGTAAGATAGACTATATAAGTCACTAGAGAATATGAATATAATCAAAGGCTGCTTATAGTATGCTCAGGATGGGTAGAAACAAGCTCCCGATTAGACATTCTCTCCGCCGTTCATAAAGAATTTCCGATTGCTTAAACGAAAGATTACGCCATTGCCTATGCAAATTGTACTATTGTACGCTATAACTGTAATGCACACCTATAACTTTTATGTATGATCCTGACTGTTTATGTAAACTCCGATTATTACCTCAAAATGATAGACACAATTGATATTGTATCTATGAACTGTCAAGGGTTAGCTAACTACATTCGAAACGAGAGATCCTGAAGGGTCTTGGCGCCCACCATCGTCTGATAATTGTAAGCTAATGACAAGAAGATATTTTTGTCCATTGTTACTAGGAACAAACGGTTGATTTGTAATTTTGTTTGCAGAATTTCGAATTTGAGTGAAAAAAGACCGAAAAGGGGGCATTGGAAAACACCAAGATATTATCTTTCTAAGTTTTCAGGAGTTTCAAGATTCCTAGAAAGTGTAGTTGATGTCGGTTGTTATAGTACAAGTGACGTCTCTTCATGTAGCCGATCCGTCAGCAGACGAAACGGTGGGACAGTTCACTTGCAACGGCATGGATTAAAGTAAACTGATTTAAAATCTGAAGAAATACATTTTAATTCGGAATCATTTGAATTCCTTGATATAGAAGGTGAAGGTATGGATATTCTCTATAGTCAATATATAGAATATACCCCACTGTTTGATCCGCCGGCTCTTGCGATGCAACGTCACAACCCGGGAATACCGTATCAATTTGAAGCGTAACTTGGATTTTCGAAATCGGACCAGAAAGGTATCTTGCACAACTGGACCACAAGGGGAACCTGGGTACCAAATTTGAGAAAGATCCATGCAGTACTTCCTGAGAAATAACGATAAAGTTTCATGGGGGAATCTAAAATGGCCGCCTGGTGGTCATAGTGGATTTTCGAATCGGACCTGAAAGGGCATCTTGCACAACTAGACCCCAAGGGAAACCAAGTGTACCAAATTTGAGAAAGATGCATGCAGTACTTCCTGAGAAATCATGATAACAAATTTTATGGGGCTATCCAAGTTGGCCGCCTGATGGCCATATTGGTTTTCGAATCAGACCAGAAAAGGTATCTTGCACATCTAGACACCAAGGAGAACCTGTGTGCCAAATTTGAAATAAGATCCATGCAGTAGTTCCTGAGAAATCGAAATAAAGTTTCATGAGGAGATCCAAGATGGCCGCCTCGTGGCCATATTGGATTTCGGAATCGGACCAGAAAAGGTACCTTGCAAACTAGAACACATGGAGAACATGTGTACCAAATTTGACAAGGATCCATGCATTAGTTCCTGAGAATTCACAATAACAATATTTCATGGAAAAATTCAAAATGGCTGCCTGGTGGCCGAATCGGACCAATAAAGATATCTTGCACAACTGGACCACAAGGGGAACCTGTGTACCAAATTTGAGAAAAATCCATGTAGTATTTCCTGAGAAATGATGATAGCAATATTCTATGAGGAAATCCAAGATGGCTGCCTGCTGGCCATATTGGATTTTCGAATCGGACCAGAAAAGGTGCTGCACAACTAGACCCCAAGGGGAACCTGTGTACCAAATTTGACAAAGATCCATGAATTAGTCCCTGAGAATTCACGATAACCAACTTTCATGGGAAAATCTAAGATGGCCGCCTGGTGGCCATACTGGATTTTCAAATCGGACCGAAAAAGGTATCTTGCACAACTAGACCCCACGGGGAACCTGTGTACCAAATTTGAGAAAGATCCATGCAGTAGACGCGATAACAAGAATTGTTTACGGACGGACTGACGACGGACGGACCACGGACGAAAAGTGATTTGAACAGCCCACTATCTGGTGATGGTGGGCTAAAAAGAAACTTTCAATAATATGCTTACAAGATACGCATACAGATCCGAAATTAGAACATGAAATTAAGAAAGTCTGGAGTGACGATGTTACGTTTCGTAACATGTGTCTAATTCCGCTTAACCCGGGGCTAGGGGCCGTATGAGCCCATGTACTTCAAGATCCTCATGGTATTCATATGAACAGTCACAATCAAAGCGTGGCTGAGGTACATCATTTTTAGATGACGACTCTATAACGAATATTATGGATTAAGAATACTGATCAGCGATACGGATTTGATATTTTGGAACATCATGATGTCTTGCCGGCATCATTGAAAACTGTTGACCGCTTCTCTCTTGCAGGAAACAAGCCTATGTTTATGTATACTTTTGTCTTTTTGAATTTGGTGCTAATACTGTTATATGGAAATGGAATAGGTCTTTGGATTATGGACGCGGATATTCTCTAATGGACGACGGCTGGATTATGAATGACGGACTAGACGCTTGTAATTGGGTGAGTCATTTTTCATCAAGAGCTCAGCGAGCTATGATATTATTTAATAATTTATTTACAAAGTTAACAGAGTCATTCAGGGTAAGCTGGGAAACTATCTAGTAATTAGTTTAAATATTCATGACATACCAATGACGTGTGTTAATCTGTATGTCCCTAATACGAATAAACCTCCCTTTTATAACAACATAAACATGTAGAAGAACTTAGCACCCCTTCAGTGATAGTATGTGGGGATTGAAATATGGTTTTAAACCCCACAATTGATCGTGAAAATTATAAGCATGGTAATAATCCGAATGTAAGGCAAGCTGTTCTTGATATGATGGAAAAATGTGATTATCTGGATACGTGGAGAATCACCCATTAGACCGAAAGGAAATATACATGGAGGCGAAAAACGTCAAGGCAGCAGGTGCGATTAGACTTCTTTTTAATTTCAGTTAATATGTGTAACATTATAACGTAAGGCAAAATTTTACCGGGTTATAAAACCGACCATACGGCCATAGTAAAACATATTGATAAAGCTGGCCTGCAATTACTTATTGACGATCATCTATTTTTGTCTGGATCGCCACCGCGTAGCGGTGTCGACCAGACTATGCTGCCACTCACGAAATTTATGCAAATGTGTACGTGCACTATAATGCGGTGACCCTGGGTTAACCTGTATCACTCCGCCAGTGATTTTCACTGTGTTGAGTCTTATATCAGGGTATTAACCAGAAAATGAAGAAAAAAACAGTCGTAATCGTTTCATGTGAACTAGAAATAAAACGAAATCTGAATTTGAGTGTATTTCATATTCATTTCTTCGCCCAGGGATTGCTTAAATCCGTGGACTATTTTTTTGTTCTTTGGTTCCGGGCGATCGGCTCAAACCCAGTTCTCAGCGCCCACCAGGCGATAACTCATGCCAGCACTGTGCTGTCACCGTAGACTGTTGTAAATGTAAATTGATGACCTGGTAATATGGTAAGCTGCCCACCTCGTGTTTGCCGTCTGTGCGCTTTTTGCATCTGTCTGAGTTTGCGGTAAGTCAGATTACTTATAATATATATGTCTGGTGTTTATAGTTCGTAATTTGTTTGTTGACAACGATAGCGTTGGAGAGACAATTTGTGCGAAAGTCCCTGTTAATGTTGCTGTACGATCATACGTTGCAAATCTTGTTCCTTGGTCCGACTGTCGCACTTGACAGGTTCAGGTTCTGGGATTATGAAGACACCAGTTTTCAACACTCGTACGTTCTTTCCCGTGAAGTCGGCGTTCGTTACTATTTTAATGTGTACGCATACTGCATGGAATATATTTCCAGAGGAGATATGTGTCGAAGCAACAACAATAGTATTTACATTTTTCTCGTCTTGTGAACTTGACCGGATCCTGTCCACTGCAAATTTATGTATTATGTACTCTGCTCTCCGAATATAATTTAGTTTCAAAAAGTTTGAACAACAACAAAACTTTTCGAAAGTGGAAACAACAGAATTTGTCAGGTACCGCTTTCGAAAAGTTTTGTTGTTGTTGGTGTTCAAACTTTTCAAACTAAATTATATACGCAATGATCGTACAGCAACAACAACAGGAATTTTCGCACGTTGTCAACAAACAAATTTACTATAAACACCATGCAGGCATATATAAGTAATGGGGACTTAACAAACTCATGCAGCTCTTGCAAATATCTGTGCTACACAAATAAAAACACATTTATAAAACTATCCAGTCTCCTCGCATATTTGTCGCTTTGTCACAATAAAATTGCATGAATTATGAAAATCTGCTCGCAAAAACTGGTAGAAGACATTGACGCAGACGATCCACTTTTAACCATATTACTGTAGATAGTTTCTTGCTACCATGAAGATCTAGCATATTTCTAAATGAACCGCCTTCACAAATTCACTTCCTTGAAGACTAAACTGTGTTCCAGTTGTGATTTCCCAAACAGACTCGTCCACAAATTGGAGAAAATCTCCACATTTATCCATACATCTCCTATCGACTGAAACATGCCAGCTGAAACGTTTTGAAACTTTAAATCCATTATTGGCGATCCAGACATCAGTACTTTGAGTACTTTGATTAGAAACTGCTTTAGAAAATACAGGGTGAAAACATAAAGTACAGCTCGAGGACAAAAAAAGGAGAGTGACAGCAGGGAAATAGAAGTCAACAAAAAGATAGAAAGATTAGAAGGGCAAATTTACACAGAGATAGGGGATATGGAATTGCAACGGTTGTCAGAGAAAAAAACAGAATTAGAGGATACACGTAATGAGAAAATAGGAGGAATAATCACACGATCTAAATGTAGATGGGTGGAAGAAGGAGAAAACCCAACAAAATACTTTCTGGCAATGAGGAAGAGGCAGTAGACAAATAAACTGATATCAAACCTCACTACAGACAAGGGAGATAATACTCGTAATATTCTAGTTGCACAGATGTCGTACTATTCAAACTTATACGCAAAACAAGACATGCAAAGTACAATTACAACGGGAATTCTCCGTTGAAGTTAAAGAAACTTACCGAGACAGAATCTGAAAATCTAGAGGAATATATAACATATACCGAAATGACAAATGCTTTGTAAAATATAAAAAATGATAAAAGTCCAGGGCCAGATGGCTCAAAGTGTTTTGGCGACAAATTGGTTACTTTCTTGTTCAGTCTACGAATACCAGCTGCTCGATAACAAAGCGACAGGAATTAATAACATGCTTGCCGAAACCAAACAAACCTAGAAATCTAACGAATCAGTGGAGACCGATCATTTTGTTGAACACAACTTATAAGTTGGCATCTGTATGTATCCAAATCGGGGGAATCTAAAATGGCCGCCTGGTGGCCATAGTGGATTTTCGAATCGGACATAAAAGGGCATCTTGCACAACTAGACCCCAAGGGAAACCTAGTGTACCAAATTTGAGAAAGATCCATGCAATACTTCCTGAGAAATCACGATAACAAAGTTTCATGGGGCTATCCAAGTTGGCCGCCTGGTGGCCATATTGGTTTTCGAATCAGACCAGAAAAGGTATCTTGCACATCTAGACACCAAGGAGTACCAAATTTGAAATAAGATCCATGCAGTAGTTCCTGAGAAATCGAAATAAAGTTTCATGGGGAGATCCAAGATGGCAGCCTGGTGGCCATATTGGATTTCGGAATCGGACCAGAAAAGGTACCTTGCAAACTAGATCACATGGAGAACATGTGTACCAAATTTGACAAAGATCCATGCATTAGTTCCTGAGAATTCACAATAACAATATTTCATGGAAAAATTCAAAATGGCCGCCTGGTGACCATATTGGATTTTCGAATCGGACCAATAAAGATATCTTGCACAACTGGACCACAAGGGGAACCTGTGTACCAAATTTGAGAAAGATCCATGTAGTACTTCCTGAGAAATGATGATAGCAATATTTTATGAGGAAACCCAAGACGACTGCCTGCTGGCCATATTGGATTTTCGAATCGGACCAGAAAAGTTACCTTGCACAACTAGACCCCAAAGGGGAACCTGTCTACCAAAATTGAGAAAGACCCATGCAGTAGTTCCCGAGAAATCGCGATAACAAGAATTGTTTACGGACGGACTGACGACGGACGGACGACGGACGGACGACGGACCACGGACGAAAAGTGATTTGAACAGCCCACTATCTGGTAATGGTGGGCTAAAAAGAAACTTTCAATAATATGCTTACAAGATACGCATACAGATCCGAAATTTGAACATGAAATTAAGAAAGACTGGAGTGACGATGCTTGGGTGAGTCATTTTTCATCAAGAGCCCAGAGAGCTATGATATTATTTAATAATTTATTTACAAAGTTAACAGAGTCATTCAGGGTAAGCTGGGAAACTATCTAGTAATTAGTTTAAATATTCATGACATACCAATGACGTGTGTTAATCTATATGTCCCTAATACGAATAAACCTCCCTTTTATAACAACATAAACATGTAGAAGAACTTAGCACCCCTTCAGTGATAGCATGTGGGGATTGAAATATGGTTTTAAACCCCACAATTGATCGTGAAAATTATAAGCATGGTAATAATCCGAATGCAAGGCAAGCTGTTCTTGATATGATGGAAAAATATGATTATCTGGATACGTGGAGAATCACCCATGAAACTGAAAGGAAATATACACGGAGGTGAAAAACGTCAAGGCAGCAGGTGCGATTAAACTTCTTTTTAATTTCAGTTAATATGTTTAACATTATAACGTAAGGCAAAATTTTACCGGGTTATAAAACCGACCATACGGCCATAGTAAAACATATTGATAAAGCTGGCCTGCAATTACTTACTGACGATCATCTATTTTTAGAAACTGCTTTAGAAAATACGGGGTGAAAACATAAAGTACAGCTCGAGGACAAAAAAAAGGAGAGTGACAGCAAGGAAATAGAAGTCAACAAAAAGATAGAAAGATTAGAAGGGCAAATTTATACAGAGATAGGGGATATGGAATTGCAGCGGTTGTCAGAGAGAAAAACAGAAATAGAGGATACACGTAATGAGAAAATAGGAGGAATAATCACACGATCTAACTGTAGATGGGTGGAAGAAGGAGAAAACCCAACAAAATACTTTCTGGCAATGAGGAAGAGGCAGTAGACAAATAAACTGATGTCAAACCTCACTACAGACAAGGGAGATAATCTTTATAATATTCGTAATATTCTAGCTGCACAGGTGTCGTATTATTCTAACTTATACGCAAAACAAGACATGCAAAGTACAATTACGACGGCAAATCTCCGTTGAAGTTAAAGAAACTTACCGAGACAGAATCTGAAAATCTAGAGGGATATATAACATATACCGAAATGACAAAGGCTTTAAAAAATATGAAAAATGATAAAAGTCCAGGGCCAGATGGCTCAAAGTGTTTTGGCGACAAATTGACTACTTTGTAGCTCGGTCTACTAATACCAGCTTCTCGATAACAAAGCGACAGGAATTAATAACATGCTTGCCGAAACCAAACAAACCTAGAAATCTAACGAATCAGTGGAGACCGACCATTTTGTTAAACACAACTTATAAGTTGGCATCCGTATGTATCTCAAAACTAAAAACTGTCATTCCAAACATTATTCATGAGGATCAGAAGAGTTTCACCCCAGGCATGCCAGGTCGCTATATTTGCCTCAGCTACGATCTTATGTTCGAATGTAAAAATCGAGAAATACCTGGACTACTATTGCTAATTGCTTTTGAGAAAGCGTTCGATTCAATTTCATGGGACTTCATGCATGAAGTTTTTAAATCTCTAAATTTTGGAACTTTTATTCAACAATGGATTAAGGCATTCTACTCAAACATTCAAACTGGTAGTATATAGACATATCGCAACTTTTTTTCAAGTTGGGCGTGGGTATAGGCATGGAGAGCCCATATAGCCCTATATGTTTTTAATCTGTGCCGAAGTGTTAAGAAGCATGATAAGGGACAATAAATACATAAGAGGAATGAATATAGATGAAACAGGATACAAGGTCAGCCAGTATGCTGATGATACACAGCACGCCCTTGACGGTTCCAAGGATACATTATTAGAAGCTCTACAATGTATCACAACTTTTTACAAATATTCAGGTTTAAGAATAAATGTTTCAAAGCAACTTTCTTAAGCAAGTTCTTAACCAGGATTACAAAAATGGCGGTCTCAGAATGATAAATTTGGCTAAATTTGTTCAAGCCTTAAAATTGTTTTGATAAGAAGATCAGTGTTTGGTTAAAAAAAAAGAAAAAAAATGAAAAGAAAATTCATGATAAAAGATTCTTAAATTAATTTTGGCATTAATCGAAGAAGACATAATGAATTCATTTTGGAAAGAACTCATTCATTAGTGATCAGTGTTTCTGAAGAAAATACAACAAACAGAAATTAAAGACATTATTAATTAACCCCTCTGGTATAATAGTAACTTTATAGATAAAAATTATTTCATAGAAACGTGGTATGCGAAGGCGATAAGAAATATTAGAGATTTGTTCGATAAGGAGGGAAGACGGAAGAATTTTAATCAAGATAATTATATAATATTAAAGGGACTACACTTGACTACACTAAGTTAATAAGAAGCATCTCAAAACAATGGATGGAAAAAATAAAAGACAAAAATTACGGCTAATGACCTTGCAAGTCACCGATATTACGATATTATTAATTACGAAACAAACTGTAACATTATATCTCAGCAGAAATGAAGTACAATTCTGAATAATGAAACAATCAACTGGGCGTCTGTATGATCTGCCAGCTTTTATTGTGATAAACGTACATATCACAGGGATCTACAATATCGAATATTACAAAGAATCATTACAACTAAGTCTTTACATACAATATGTATTAGTGAAGATGATAAATGCGAATACTGCCATACAGAAAAAAAAAATATAGAACATTTACTATTATACTGGGAACGTGTCAAACAACTAAGAGACGATTTGGAGAAGTGGTTACAAATTAACGTTGGTATGAGATGGCAGATATCTTCTGAAAATATTATTTTAGTTTGGGATAAGAATCAGTGTGCTGTAAACACTTTGATATCATTAACAAAGAAATATATTTACAATAACAAATCTATCGACAAAAGCTTAAATTTACACGCCCTGATGCCGATCTTCAAAAAAAAACATTACTCTGAAATGCTTATAAGCAACCTGGACTCCTCGCTTCAACTCGGCCCCACAGCGATAAGTGATGGATATTTACTGTTTTATTAACCTATTGTGAATAAATACGAACTGGTGTTGAATCTACTATACTATATAATAATGTAACATTAAATATTTCTACGTCCAGCTGCATGCTTTGAAGTTACCATTAATTTTTGTATTTATCGGACGCATTCCAAAAGTATAAAAAGAAAAAAATGTACGCTATAACTATAATGCACACGTACCACATACTCCACATACAAAATTGATCAGGGACATCAAAGGCTGGAGAAAACTGCATTCCACAGAGTTATAGAGACACGTTTTAAATTGAAGGAGACTGAAAATGCTCTGCAAGTGGTAGAGGTGTTATATACGTGGTCAATGGAGTGAAGATGATGATCTTCAACTGAGACAAGGTCTGGTTATCCATCGATATAAGAATAAAATTGAACAACACGAAAAAAATGTTTTTCTGGTGGCTATAGTGATTATAAAGGAAGCATTCATCTTGAAGAGGCCGTTAAAATGTAGCCTATCATATATAATATATATAAAGAGATGTTCGCCATTTCCATGTTGAAGAGTATACCGAAGATATTGATGAGTGGAAACAGACATCCTCAAAATAGTTATTAAACGGAACAAGTACTCTTGTTCAAACTCGAATAAGTGGAATAAGAGTCATACAATGATTCCGAAATATGAATGAAAAAAAAATGAGGTAGTAGCGTGATTTTAATTGTTTGGGTAAACTGAACAGCTTGATCACTTGCACCATTAGCCAAAAGATTTTCAAGTCGTGAAGTCTTGTATTTCATACAGGGACCAATATTGTCAGATTCTTCAATTCGGTCTAGTGAACAACATTAAAATGGGAAATGACTGAGATGACGTCGGATAACGTGACCAGGTAACCATGACGTCACGTTAGAAGCTGTCATAGTGTAACAAAAGTTCGAAGATCGAGAATGACGTTGCAAAGCATCATGCTCGGAATGCCAATGCGCGTTTTGTGACGTCATCTCAGGCACTGGAGCCAAGTGCAGGTGCTGTCACGTTTTTTAGAGAATGCCAGAAGTGTGATTTCAATGCCCGTGATATTAAAAAATCAGGTCACAGAAAAACGTTCACCATAGTTGATCTCAACTACTAAATAACTTTTATCGAAATATGCTATTTGCTGAATACTTTTTAAATGACTCTACCACCTCTTTTTAAGAATAGATAACACACTTAAACGTGTATACATTACGTAAAACTCAATGTTCCTGATCTACAATGATGTGTTGAAATGTTGTCATGTAGATAGCTGATCAATATGGTGTTCTATTTGGGCCAAGTTTGCGTCGCGTGGCGACTTTTAGAAACTCGCCACTCGCCACGCGCCGTGGACCTCTACGGCGCGCGGCGACTGGCGACTTTCTGCTATCTCTTAACCTGCAAAAACTCGCCAGTCGCCACCCGCCGTAAAACACGGCGAGTTTCGCTCTATCTTTTAACCTGGAAAAACTCGCCGCGCGCCACTCGCCGGATGAACCACGGCGCACGGCGACTGGCGACTTTTGACTGTAGTGAAACTCGCCACTCGCCACGCGCCGTGGACCTCTCCGGCGCGCGGCGACTGGCGACTTTCTGCTATCTCTTAACCTGCAAAAACTCGCCAGTTGCCACCCGCCGTAAAACACGGCGAGTTTCGCTCTATCTCTTAACCTGGAAAAACTCGCCGCGCGCCACTCGCCGGATGAACCACGGCGCGCGGCGACTGGCGACTTTTGACTTCTGGAATTCTCAGGACTTTTTCTCAAGTGCGCATGCCCGGGGAGCATCAATTACCGGGAGTCTGAATTAGCATGTCCTTCATATTCCTTGCAGCTATAGCATGTTCTTCATATCCATATTAGTAGCAACTCAACACCTCTATCGGGATTGAAATTGATTATTGTTGGGGAATCATTATGTTATATGACTTTTCCGCATTAATCATCTGAAAAACCTGGACATTGGGGGTACAAAGGAGTGCCAATCTGTGCACTGATTTGCATACTTTCACTTTGCACTATCAGTTAACCCATGACAATATTCCGCTGATAACTGACATGGTTGTATGCATATATGTACTATATGTTCTGATATTCAAAGAAAGCGTCATTATGCTTAGAATAATGTATTATTTTGACGAATATCACATGAAAATATTCCAGCTATAACCAGTTCAAAATACTGTACTGTGTTAAAAGATAGGGCAAAGTGAAATTATATGAACCCGGTCAGGTTCAGCTTTACAAGATATAAACAGAAAATCGTATATAAATTCATGATAATCAACATTATACTTGTGCTAGCGACGCATACTGGGGGTTTTTTTCAGAGACATGCGATAATCAGAAAAAGGGTCTTTATTTTCAGTTGATATCCAAACTGATCATATAGAATAATGCTGATAAAATCGGATTATAGTCTTTGAGACCGAATGAATTATTATTGGAGATTATAACTACATCTCGGATGCATTCGTGTTAATGAAACGGTCGATACTAGTCTAACATTGTCCAAACTGCCTGTACAGAGAGAGATAATGAGGTTCACTTGAGCCTCATGAGTATCGACAACAGGTTATAGTGGTCTCCTTTGTGAAGATGGTTTTATTGAAAACTCGACCAATTTTCAACAGTGGAGTCTGTGCTATACTAAGATGGTCTAATCTCCAAATAACGAAAACACTGTTAAGTTTTCCATTAGTTAATCACTGACAACACGTTCCTCATTTCCGTTCGATCCGTCTGCCAGATTTGTCTATTTTAATTCATGTGTATTCTTCGGGAAAAAAAACTGCATGATGAATTAGTGAATAATAATGTGACGTGAAATAAATTATTTTTCCCCCAAGTTTCGTCTCAAAGAAGAAGAGATTTTGAAGTAAAATTTAGAAAACATAACTTGTCGGGTATCCAAGATGATCGCCATTTGAATTTACAAATGATCCGCTACTCGTATAGGTTATATAAATTGGCTCAAATGACCCCAATATGATCAACTATATCATGATATACAAAGTCTTTCAACAAAAACTATCGACTATAAAGTATTCTACACGTAGAACAAATCAGGGAAAAATCGGCTCCACATTTAGCTATAAAATAGTGCAACAAACGTTTCAGTACTCAATATCACCGGAGAATGTTTCGCAATCAGTCGTAGAGATCATCGTTTTGGGCTTCAATTGGTTATGTAACACGTCCCATGGTCTCTTGGAAATTGTTCACGGAATTTGTCCATGAACAATTGATGGACATTCTGGGAGAAGACATATCTAGCCGACCAATAATACCGATCCATCAAATATCCAAAGCCAAGAATAGTCATCTGTATCCCAGCGACTCTCTGATTTATTTGAAGCTATGTGCAAGCAATGTTAAGCGAAGCCACAGCCATACATGTCAATTGTCAGTATCGAGTGGCAAGGACTGTGTCAGTTAGCTGTTAAATGATAGCTTTATATACAGCTGGTCTCTGGGTGATCTTATATTAACAGTCAGATATATTGGTCTTTGGTAAGATAAACTGATGATAGGTGTGTGCCCATGTGCATCTGTTCGTCCGGTTAATCCACGCAGTCCATCGGGATTTTTTTTCAATATTTCTCCTAAACGCGTATTCTACTGCTCATTTGAAGTTGGACCAAAACATTTAACTGAACGGCAATTAATCAGTGTTGTGAGTTTATATTTAAGAAATAATGTTTTGATAGGCGTATTCAATGGTTATTTTACGCACGGTTAGAGTGAGAAAGTTTATATTTTAGGGCAAGGGGGCGAACTCCGCGCCCTAAAATTTATTAACTTTCTCACACTAACCATGCGTAAAATAGCCATTGAGCACGCCTGTGAAAGCAGTATTTATATTCTGTTGCACTACCCAAATTGATTATCAACAAAGATTATAATGAAAAGTTCAAAACCTATTTTAAACTTTGATAACCTCATCTTTGAAAAAACTCATCCACTGATGCTCCCGTCTCGGTTGGCATCGTGCCAATGTCAGTGGACGAGTATATGTGGTCTCTCAAATAGGGAGTGATACTGTCAGCTGCGTCAGCTGTGTGGAAATTACATGGATATATATGTGTCGCTTTCTTATTCAATTTCACGATGGAAAGAATAGTTAAAAGAAATCTAGTAATTTATTTGTTTGTTTTATTCGATTGTTACTTTTATGAAAGCAGAGGTCCCTTTCCTCATCCGACTTGTGAAATGGAATCTCCCAATGAACACCTGCACTTGACGGATGTTTATTTTACATAACCGTGCTAAAACGTGTAATAAATGCACGGTTAGCTCGATCTTATTTAAGGGTTCACAACCGACATAGAGGTATTTGTTGTGTACCGTAATAATTTACCGCTAGGACGTCTTTCATCCCGAGTCAAACCCCAAGATCGCGCAGCAATCGAGGGGTTTTGACGAGGGATGAAAGACGTCCCAGCGGTAAATTATTACACAACAAATGCCGATACGAAGGTTTTGAATCCAATTCTAACCAGGAGATATATTTGAATGTAGAAATAATCAACAAATGCGCAAAACTGATTCTCTCTGAGCACGGCTGGTACATTTTACCCCCGCCGCAAATACAAGCAGTGTTGCCTGGCTTGCCATAAAAATATATCGTGTAAAACACGCATAGAAATAAAATATTTTATTGATCATTTATTTATTTTTTATACATATTTCTTGCCCAAGATTAACCACAGAAATATGAGAACTAACGCGCTGGAGGTGATGTTCCCCAGCGTGTATAGAAGTTAACTAATGCGCTGGAGGTGGTGTTCCCCAGCGTGTATAGAGGTTGACCTACATGTCACGTGCTTGCCATGGATACGGTACCGGGACAGTGACATTTCCAACACGAGCAGGCTCGCGTTTGTCAGCATTTGTGGGCGAAGGGCTAAGAAGAACGAAGTTATATTATATATTTTTCTCATACAGACTAGCGGGCAGTTTAGGGCTGGAAATGGAATGGTTCAGAATCGAGTGCCTTTGCACTCATTCAGTGTATCACGAAAGAATGTTACTGTGTTATTGTGGGGGGAGGTAAACGCACTCTCCCTCAACCGTGATGAGCTGTTTCACGTGGCAGTATTTTGTATTCTTGCAAAACCCGTTGCTATGTGAAAGTTTACCCTATTTACAACATGTATTTGCACACGACACGCATAACACAGAAGGTTAGAATGACACACATAACCCACACGTAAACCCACACATAAGCTAAAATAAGTAAAATGCACATAGGAGATGGGTAAATCGCAACGTAGCACCTGTGACACAACACGTTCCGTTCAACATGCCAAAAGAGGAGGACAGAAAGAAAGATTTTCATCTGATTATCTCACATGTACGTCAGACAGGCCGTATACTATCAGGATATAGACTGTCAACATCAGCAAGTATCGTGATAATATCCGACATTAAGTATCATAACTAGCAAACAAAACACTTAAACAATGGTCTGTTGCAATAAGGAAGCGGTCAACAGTTTTCGAAGATTGATTCGCTGAAAGCGTTATTTTATCCAAATGAAATGGCAAGTCGTTTTCTAGAATGTAATGTATTCAGTCATGCTTTGATTACATGTATGCAGGAAACATCTTGTTATTCCTGCCCATATTTGGCCGAAGAGGTATTGTCGTCGTCAGCGTCGTCCTTCTGGTCATATTCAATGTTATCACAATATATCTTGAAGGCCAGGCTCTCCAAATTTGCTGGGCCAGAAGTCATTGAAGATGACAGACTTTGGCCTATTTTCTTTTTTTTATGTCAGATTGCAAAATAAAGTAGATTTGATGATACCAGCATGATATTTCTTAGCATAATAACAAGCTTTTCTACAAATTTATACCACGGATGCATGTGCTTATTAACCAGAACTTCATTTAATATTCATGACTGGCCTTGACCTATTTTTCAAATGTCAAATTATATTGTAAATGTTCATTTAATGTTGTTAGCACAATACATCCAAGCTTAGGATTGCAGCTAAGCTTTCGATCAGCGATACGGATTTGATATTTTTGGAACATCATGATGTCTTGCCGGCATCATTGAAAACTGTTGACCGCTTCTCTCTTGCAGGAAACAAGCCTATGTTTATGTATACTATGATTGTCTTTTTGAATTTGGTGCTAATACTGTTATATGGAATATGGAATAGGTCTTTGGATTATGGACGCGGATATTCTCTAATGGACGACGGCTGGATTATGAATGACGGACTAGACGCTTGTAATTCCAAATCCATACCACATATGCAGCTATTAATGCACCAGAAACCTATCAAGGTGCCCATGATCTACTTCTTAAGGTAATATAATCTGTTAAAAATATGTTAAATGCCGTTAGCACATCTATCAGAGCTGTACTAACCAAATCCACACTACAGATGCATGTTCTTATTAACCAGAATCTTATTGAGCATGACTGGTCTTGACCTATTTTTCAAGGTCAGTATCTCCTGAAGCTATCCAGCTAGAGTTTCTCGTCTTACATCACAGATACAAGTCTGATTATTGAGTACAACCATATTGTGTTTATTGACCTTGACCTATTTTATAAGGTCAAAGTTACTTGTCCACCACTGATTAAACAGAACATTATCAAGGATGGGTGAACTTAATTTACCCTTCCCACAGTACCATTCAGATAAAATAGATCCAGTTATATTACAACAATATCTCGTGAAGAATGTTAGCTAATCCTTCCAAATACTGCAACACACATGTATCTAGCAGTGTACCATAATCGTAATGAAGAAATAAAGATCTTGGCCAAGTTGTAAAATGGAGTAATACATACTTATCGATCAATGGACTTCCCGATTTAAACACTCATGAATCTGAGTATCAAAGGCCGAGGAGTTTTGGGCCCATTGGATGTGATCTTCTTTTGAATAATGCCAGACTAAACCAAATAATTCTCTAACCTCATACGTAATAAATCAAAAAGAGATTGCATGCGTCTAGTCTGTCATTCATAATTCAACCGTCGTCCATTAACGAATATCCGCTTTCATAATCCAAAGACCTATTTCATATTCCATATAACAGTATTAGCACCAAATTCAAAAAAGACAATCATAGTATACATAAACATAGGCTAGTTTCCTGCAAGAGAGAAGCGGTCGACAGTTTCAATGAGGCCGACAAGACATCATAATGTTCCAAAAGTATCAAATCCGTATCCCTGATCAGTATTCTTAATCCATAATAATCGTTGTGAAGTCATCTAGAGAATAATGTATCTCAGTCACGCTTTGATTGTGACTGTTCATATGAGTATCATGAGGATCTTGAAGTACATGGGTTCATACGGTCCCTAGCCCCGGGTTAAGCGGAATTAGACACACTACGAAACGCCACGCTCGTATTTTGCTATCAGCCTATGTTTATGTATACTTTTGTCTTTTTGAATTTGGTGCTAATACTGTTATATGGAAATGGAATAGGTCTTTGGATTATGGACGCGGATATTCTCTAATGGACGACGGCTGGATTATGAATGACGGACTAGACGCTTGTAATTCGATCTGTATCGCCAAATTTGAGAAACGTTAAGTGGAGGTGCTTGGTGGAATAGCCCTGTTTTATAAGTTTCTGCAACAATGTTTTGTGACGTTGATTAAAATCGTCACATTTAACACAGGATCTAGCAAATGCTACTAGACGAGATATGTATACGCCATATGCAGGTCTCACTGGAATATTACTGTCCAGGAAGGGATAGTTTACGATGTCGAAATCTTTTGTCATAAAGTCGACGAGAGAGAATGCCCGTCTCATTTTTATAGAGATATAGGTCTAAATATGATGAGCATGTAGGGCTATCTGCAGTTTCCTTCAAATCCAGTGAAGGTGGATAAATATCCTTCACTGCGTCATTTATATAGCGATTATCCACAGCCAGAAGATCGTCTATATAGCGTTTGGTGAATGAGAAGGAACGGGTTCTGAATGGATCGGTTTTTGTCCATAACCCTAACCCTAACCTTAACATTAACCCTATGTTTATGTATACTATGATTGTCTTTTTGAATTTGGTGCTAATACTGTTATATGGATATGGAATAGGTCTTTGGATTCTAGACGCGGATATTCTTTAATGGACGACGGCTGAATTATGAATGACGGACTAGACGCTTGTATTTGAAAGCGCCTGCATATAGTCATATTCATAAGAGAAGAGATACAGGTCAGCCGACAGGGGTGCACAATTAGCATTTTCATCTTGGGTGGATCTGGTCCACTTTCGTAGCACGAGAGACGATCACTACTGCTACAATGCGTTTCTTGTCTGTTTCGGAGATGTTCAAATCAACGTTATATATTTTGTCGTGTGTTGAAAACCAAATACAATCATATTCTCGAAGCTCTTGGCCATATTTCCATTGCTTAAATTTCCCATGTATACTTCGTTAAAAGAGTCAACAACGTAGTGGTATTTCAGTGAGTAGTAATTGTGCATCACCGAAGTTAAGGTACGTTGAGCTCGGTCAATTCTTGGATGAGTGACCGGGTGCTGTACTGGCTGGGCTGATCAGTGTCCAGGGTAATAGGAACTGTGGACACTCTCGTGTTCTGGCACATGTACGCACCGTCGTGATATGGCTGAAAAAATGTTGAAAAAACGTTGAATCCTACTCACTCACTCACTATATAATTGTGCACCCCTTTAGGCTTATCTATCTCTGTTCTCTTACGAATACGGCTATATACAGGCTCTTTCAAGAAACGATCATTTCAAAGCCGTTCTTTCTCATTCACCAAATGCTACATAGACAATCTTCTCGTTGTGGATAATCGCTATATATATGACGCAGTGAAGGAGATATCTTCACTGGATTTGATAGAAACAACAGATATCCCTAACGGCACATCATATCCAGACCTATATCTTTATAAAAATGAGCGGGCGTTCTCTTTCGTCGTCTTTACGACAGAAGAGATGATTACAATTTCTACATCCTCCACTATCCCTTTCTGGACAGCAATATTACAGTGGGACCTGCATATGGCGTATACATATCTCGCCTGGTAGCATTTGCTAAATCCTGTGTTAAATGTGACGATTTTGATCAACGTCACAATACAAAATATTGCAGGGCTATGTAACCAAGCGCTTCCACTGAAAGTTTTCTCAAATGTAGCGATACATAGCGCCTGTTGATAACAAAGCACGAGCGTAGTGTGCAAGACTTATGACATTTCGTTTCGTAATTTGTATCTAATTCCGCTTACCCCCAGGCTAATGCCTTATGAACCCAATGACTCCAAGATCCTCTTGATGTTCATATGAACAGGCATAATCAAAACGTGACTGAGATACATCATCCTCAAGATAACGGCTACAACGAAAAACAATTGGATTAAGAATATTGATCAGAGATACGTATTTGATAATTTTGGAACACCGCGATGTCTTGCCGGCATCATTAAAACCGCTTCTCTCTTGCTGGACACTAGCCTGTGTTAAGTATGTTATGATTTTTACTTCTTCTTAATTTGATGCTGATGCTGTTATATGGAATATGAATTATGGACGCAGAAATTCTTTAACGGACGACGGCTGAATATTGAATGATGGACTAGACGCTTGTCGTTCAAAATAGAATTGTCACTTGATCTTCTGTCCCCTTAATCTATTGTCTTGTGCTTGTGCCGAGTGCTTGTGCCAGATGCGTCCACTTTATTTTATCGTCGACCAAGAAAAGCACATTAAAACCCGTCCATGATGTCTATTAACATAAAGGTGTCAGGATAAAGGTGAAGAAAATTCCAAGACAGTGGCGTGTCCCAGATGTCAAGACGTACATATGCCAAATTATTTTAGGATCATTTCTAAATGACCAAACATAACCTATTCGCCATGCAAAACTGGCTTTGAGAATCTCCAATTAAAGGCAAGAAAACTGCATGGGAGGAACGAGTGGTATAAACGAGTAAACTATGAAATGTTCAATCCAGTTTTTTTTGTCTAGAAGTTTTTATTTTGGTACGGTTGACTTTAAATCGAATTTTAAACCAATGAAAATGGGGAAAAATTCATCAAAGTGACAATCCATAAATAATTTGAGTCTTACTTGTTAAGAGCAAGGAAAACCAGGCTACAAAGAGTCTACATGTACAGTGGGTTTGTGAAGAAATCCTCTCTACACTCAAAAGTAAATCGTCTGTGGCATTTGTATGGACAAACCTGAGAAAATGTCAGTGATTTCATGTGGGCGTTGACCTCGGTATTCGTTCGACATCTTCCAAGATATCAGCGAAGTAATGATTGCGTACATGAGAGAGAGATACCAAAGGAGTGAGCAAAGATCGTGTCAGGAAGCAATAATTTTCGATGGGTAGTCCGAACCTGATCCACAACATAATGTCATCGACGGTTGAAGATATAAATTAATACTTTGCTTTCAAGCGGCGTTTAATGACAGGTATTCCTTTCTTGACAGTCCTCCTGTATATACGTCAAGTCGTCACAGTCCTCCTGTATATACGTCAAGTCGTCACATCAGACATTCTAAAGTCAACCGTCCAAACTTTCCCTCCAAATGTTAAAACCATCAACCATCGTTCTGCGTCCTCAGAAGTGATACGTCGGCGCTGCGATGTCACTGGCGCCAAGGGACCCCATATGACCCCATATAGCTTACTCTCTTCAAGAGTTTCGGTTGAAAACACCCTCTCCTCTGTTGAACAAATAAGGGTTGTTTTGACAGGTGAAAATAAATCGACCCAGAAGATGAGGAACGAATTGCTCATTCAAAATTTAATAAAAGATTACATACAAACCCAGACATCCAAAATCCTCAAATTTGTTTTTGAATCCATGTTATGTGAAATGTCTAGCGTTTTAACAGTGTACATATCGTACACAGAAAGATTGATGGATTGAACACGGATTAGCACACGATAAAGAATATTAGTTCGAAAGTTGAAGTGGCCCACCTTGCACTTCTCCCGCTGTTCAGCGAAACTATATTTCTTCATACCTCCCATGTAACATGCTATAAATTTGGACTCAATATGGAATTGCTTAAATGAGTATAACCTTTGTTTCTTTTGCTCAATCTTCTCCAGTGAGGTATTGTTACGAACAGTATTAATTGGGAAATCATGGAATAGTAGTGAATAGTCCTTTATTTGAAGGATTCGACGTCACTTCGGGACCATCTCTAAATCTCACGTCAAATTGTGATATTTGCATAATGCTCACTAATTCGTTCCGCTATTAGCATTACATAGTGCTCACGGAGTCGTTCCGCTAGCAGCATGTCTTCTCCGATATTGCTTCAAATAATGTTTTTTCGGGTAATCTGGAATGCATGAAGCAAATATGTGAAATGTGAAAGGACAGGATACGGCAATAGAAATGACCTCCTATATCCTTATTTCATGAATAGGGAGGTGAGTATAAGCTACTGGGAATCGTTCTTATTATTAATGTTTAATCTGTCTAGTAATATTCATAATCGCTTATTAAGAAACCGTTCTGTTATATATAAACACTTCTACGTCATTTTGGGGACACATCTAAATATCAGCGAAAAAGCTATATTTCGAAGGTAGCAACTTGAATATAAATATATCTTTTCAGAGTTGGGTATAGGCGTGATATACCTAAAATATTTGAGTCAAAATAACATCAATTGTTAGTGACAAACTCGTCTACATCTATACATATCCGGTCAAATAGATTCAATCCTTATGACAGTGTAGCGTTGAATGGAAAGGAAAGGATTTGAATCGATTGGCCTTTGAAAGCATCTACATATATTCGTATTCACGATAAAGCAGTATAGGTCAGCCAAAAGAGATGCACGATTGGTACCCACTGAATACCTATATGCTGTTGATATATTGTGTTGCCAAATTTCAGTTTATTATAATTAATGAGAAATTCAGTTTTCTTGAAGAAGGATACTATTAATGAAAATACGGCCAATAAGGTCCTGATGATAGATTCTAGTATAGAGAGTCGACAAAGCGCATGTCAATACATGTCTGTACGGTAGGTGTCCTTTCGTGTCAAGTTCTTCCTTAAGAAATTTTGAGTTTTTCAATATCCACATACATTTAACGCCAGGGTTTTTAGAAATAGTGACGCAATACCTTTACCGAAATGCTTTAACCTCCCCAAGGACTCCATCAACAGCCCAGTACCTAGTTGTAGTGAAATTTACATATGAATATTTTATTATTTGGAGCTTTGGGTGCTGAGACTATGAGGAATTTACCCTAGAGATTTGACAAAACTTCTTGTCAATTCAGATTTCTCAGTACTTTTGATGGCTATAGATTTAGTATACTTACTCTCTAAAAAAAGCTGAATTTCACTCAAGTAAGAGTGGAAATTGATCCCACTCAATACCTGAGTGAGATTTTCACTCAACTTGAGTTACTTTGCACTCAACTTAAGTTACTTTGCACTCAACTTAAGTTAAATGCACTCAAGCATAAGAGTGGAAGTTGATCCAACCCAAGTTGAGTGAACTTGAGTGGTTTAACTCAAGTTGAGTGAAAAGTAGCTCAAGTTGAGTGAAAAGTAACTCAAGTTTGAGTGAACAGGTACATTTCTCTCAAACTTGAGAGGAACAGTTCACCCAAGTTTTTTAGAGAGTATATGAAATGCATGGGGGTCCGTGAACTTAAAATAGTTTGACTGAGCTTTGCGTACCATCCAGGATTCGGGGTAAATTAATTATATCCAGTCATTTTATTCAAGTAGCTGAGCTTCAAGAAAAGCCGGTCTTGAGATGCTTCGATTATGTGCTATATTTTGACAGACTTTATTGATTGTGTGTGTTATGATATTTCCTGAAGACACAGATCTTCGCATTTCTCTGTCTGTTATATCTTAAGCTCTCAAAGACTGAGGCCTACTATACAAGACTGTAGGCCAAATATATAGACTGTTTGGCGTGTTAGTTAAATCCACTAAGTAATTTAATGCGAAATTATCGTGAATCAACGCACTATTAAACTTTCTCCAACCATGGCCGCAACTCCATCAACAACAAACATCCCAAGAATTATAACCCTTGTATGTAGTAGAACTAGAGAATGCTTTATGGCTTCTGACAGTAATATATCGGCGATCAGTTTTCTTGAACAATATCCACATAGCTTTTCCCTCCTGAACAGCCCTCGTCACCAGGGGCGAAAGAAGCTTGGTGGCGCAGCTTCCAGAACCAGCTATGAATGTAATTTGTATGGGGCTATATTTTTACTCCTTTTGGGAGTCCACTACACTTTTTGTATATCGTTATGATTGGTTGGAAGCGAAATACCTGTTTTCTTGAGGTAATGCTGTTTGGAAGTATGCTGACGTATTCGATGTTGATGTGCTTATACTCAATTCCTTACCAACCACCTGGTAATAGAAATTTGGGGTAGCCGTGTTAGTCTGTGTAGTATAAATGAATAGCAAAGGGTGGCACCTTTAGGACTAAGTCTAATGGTCACGAACCTTCGCAGATAGTAAATATCTGCTTCGCCAGGTGAAATAAAATACAGGTATTTATACAGAACAGCTTCCGGTACAGAGAGGTGTCTATGTCGCCCTCTCCGATCTGGATAACAGTGTCTTCACCTGGTAATAGTAATATTTACATATGACTATTATATTAATTTGGGCTTTGCCTGCTGGGAATTTAGTCTGGAGATATGCTAGAACTTCTTGAGAAGTGAACTTTCTCAATATTCATTTTTCCAAGGGAAAGGCGCTGAATAGATTATTGTCTTTATTAACTAATAGTGATACTCCCATTGGTGATCACACGAGTCGAGCTCGCAGTGGTCACCACTTAATCAGACTTGACTTTCAAGACTAAACTCTCACGTAAGCAAACATGTCTTCACCAAAACAAAATTCACTTGGAGAATTGATATAGTTATTTAGAAGTGTGCAATGAAATTATTGGTGGTTTTTCTGCAAACCCCTGTATGAAACATCGTGTAAAGGGTTGGATTTGCGATTGATTCTTTCAAAGTCAAGATTGACGAGTCTGCCAGTGATGATTGACTTGCAGTTGATGTGGTAGGACGTGCAGCAGGTGCGTGAAGTAAATCAACCTAAAGATTTATACATCGGTAACAGTTTCACAGCTGAATGTAAAACTATCACATCCTGGCTAAGGATGGAAAAAGTTTGGTGCTCGAGCCATCTCTATTGCTTGGTGTCTGAAATCAAAGAAAATCCTATCTGTCCATCTTCGTGTGTCGTGTTTATTATACGTGCATATACCGGTAAATGTACATAGCTTCGCTACAATTATCTTAGCACAATTTGCAACATATGCATGCATTGCGTTATCGCTGTATTAATCTATCTTTATATACACTGGTATTCAGGGTTGTGACAAGGCGTGGTTTCCATGACATCTTATTTTGGTTTGGTACAATACGAACAGCTCAACGTGGTTTTGACCAAGTATCATAATTTAACTCTTTCCTAATGTGAATGACTTCAGGTTTATATTCGGATATTTCATATGGACTCTACGTGCCTATTTGTCTACACCTGTCTACTATCTAAATTACAGGGAAAAGTTTAACAACAAGCATAAAAGCGAGCAATGGATGGATGTTGTGCCTAACAGAACACAAGACGAGAGGACGAATCGTAACAGGCAGTTTCTATTGCACAAAGATGCCTTGATCGAGAAACAGATTGATAGACCCCGAACAGACAAGAACATGGGTGCGTTCATAGATCCCGTTTGTGCACAGAAAATAGGATTGTGTTGGCATTTGGGATCTTTCTTTGTGTTCGTAACAGGCAGTTTTTATTGCACAAAAGATGCCATGATCGAGAGACAGATTAATAGACCCCGAACAGACAAAAACATGGGTGCGTTCATAGATCATGTTTGTGCACAGAAAATAGTTTTATGTTGATATTCAGGACTTTTCTTTGTGTTCCTGTTTCCTGATGGTTGAATTATTTCAAAATATTGCCTTTGTAACAGCAGACTGGGTGTCTAATGCAATAAGCCGTGGGTTATACAATGAAACTTGAAAATTAAATAGGCCTTTTCAAATCGCTGTTAACTTGCTGTACAAATTATCTGAGAACGATATTCAATATAAAATCGGATTTTCTGCCAACAAAAGCAGAATCATCAACCCCTAATAGCGCTGTATTGTATCTGCCATTCCTGTACACTAATTTCCCCTGCGGTGAAATATAAGAGAGTTCTCCAGAGCTAAGACAAATTGTATACACTGTTTTAGATTATTTCCAGCACAAAGATCTGGTACTTACATTAAATGGAACTGAAATTAAGGTAGTCAAATTCTTAGGAATGTTGTTTGATCACCGATTAACGTTCTTATCGCATTTAAATTGCTTGAAAGCTAAGTGCACATAAGCTCTCTGATTTGTTGAAGGTAGTTGTCAGCTATAAGTGGGGAGGAGATTAGCAGACGCTTCTGTATTTATATCGATCACTTCTTCGTTCTAAGCTTGATTATGGCTCTATTGTTTACAACGATGCAAGCAAGTGAAATTTCGGGATTTTAGATCCTATTCTCCATCAAGAACTAAGACTTCGCCTCGGAGCGTTCAGAACATCACATAAAGAAAGCTTATATATCGAAGCAGATGAATCTCTTTTAGAACTTCGAAGAATAGGCACTGCAATATATAACAAAATTGCGATCTAATCGCTCAAATCTTACATATAACTGAGTTTTCAACCCTCAATACGTGGATTTGTATTTAAAGAAACCGTCCATTATTCCACCTCTTGGAATTCGTATGAAACCACGGTTGAACACTTATTTAAAAACAGAACCAGCCTCAAGGAGAATTCCATGCCGTGAAGATCTCACAGTGAACCATATTCTGATCCACTGCATAGATGTTAAGATCGTAAGAGATTCTTTTCATCGAGCAGCTATTTATGTATGTACTTGTTTTTGGTGTGTTGTGTTGATTACTTCTGGATTGCTGGGTTATTAACTTTTTTTGTTTTTCACTATATAGCTGAGATATTGCTGAACGATATGTTAAACCTTAATTATCTCTCTCTCTTCTTTATCCACGTTGAAATTACGTCGTCTGTGTTTTCAATCCCCAACGCTATCACTCTAGTTTTGGATCATATTCGTGTGGTCTCACGTTAATATTACCAGGGCTGAAGGGACATTATGCCCCTACCAAACTTTCTGCCCTATTTCACATCACATTATTATTTACTAATTTATCATGCAATTTTTGTGAAGAAAACACATAAATACAAATTTCAGATTTGGCCAGGTCTCGAATCGCTCCTGCCAGCTTTCAAGGATGTTTCTTTGTTTATAGACTTGCTTGAATTTCTCATTAAAATATCTGTGTGAAACTTGGCAAGACAATATATCAAGAGTATATAGATATTCCGATGGGTACTAATTGTGCACCCCTGTTGACAGACCTATGTCTGGTCTCTTATAAATATGACTATATGCAGGCGCTTTCAAACACCGATCTATTCAAAGCCCGTTCGTTCTCATTCACCAAACGCTATATAGACGATCTTCTCGCTGTGAATGATCGCTATATAAATGACGCACCTTCACTGGGTTTGAAGGAAACTACAGACAGGCACATCATATTTAGACCTATATCTTTATAAAAAATGAAGCGGGCCTTCTCCTTCGTCGACTTTATGACAAAAGAAATGATTACAACTTCGACATCGTAAACTATCCCTTTCTGACAGTAATATTCCAATGAGACTTGCATGTGGCGTATACATATCTCGCCTGGTAGCATTTGCTAAATCCTGTGTTAAACTTGACGGTTTTAATCAACATCATAAAACATTGTTGGAGAAACTTATGAAACAGGACTATACCACCAAGCGCGTCCACTCAAATTTGGCGATACATATCGCATGTTGATCGCAAAATAAGAACGTAGCGTGCAAGATCTAGGGCGTTGTGTCTCGCAACTTGTGTCTAATTCCGCTTAACCCGGGCTAGAGGCCGTATGAACCCATGTACTTCAAGATCCTCATGGTGGTCATATGACCAGTCATAATCAAAGCGTGACTGAGATACATGGTCCTCTAGATGACAAATTTACAACGAATATTATGGATTAAGAATACTGATCAGCGATACGGATTTGATATTTTTGGAACATCATGATGTCTTGCCGGCATCCTTGAAAACTGTTGAACGCTTGCAGGTAACTAGCCTATGTTTATGTATACTATGATTGTCTTTTCGAATTTGGTGCTAATACTGTTATATGAAATATGGAATAGGTATTTGGATTATGGACGCGGATATTCTTTAATGGACGACGGCTGGTTTCTTGTCTTGCACACAATGCGCGTTCCCCGTTGGGACGAGTTGTTACCGAGTTGCTAATATGCATGCTATGGTCCGGTCCTAGTGCATATCCGCTATTCACTACGGCGAAAATTGAACCGCGCTGTTGTGGTTGTCTGTCGACTGGTACTTTGCCCTCGGGCTAGCGGAGAGCCCGAGGGGTAGATAGGGGCAAAAGACGAAGTCAACAGTCCGAAAATTAGTATCCGTTTTACTTTCACTAGCACATTACCCCTACGTTGCTTACGTCACCCCGTACATATTTCCCGCTACTATAGCGACAGGGCACCCTTGATAAAATCAAGACTAGCGACAGGGCTGACAGACATGACAGCTATGCCTCTGATCAAAAGAAGGTTAAAACATGTACTGATTCCTCTGAATGTTAATCCACGAGTAAATAACTCATGATAGCCACGGAATGGGTAGTATACAAGTAAATTTGTACAGGGAAACTGGAAACAATACAACGTTGAGCAAAACGCTGTGCTAATAGCATTGACACTATAGTTTCTTTCCTTAGTCTCACTAATGCTATTTCTACTAAATCCCATGTGGGCGACTTAAAATAAGATATCATAGAAATTCCAGTGCATGCAGAACACACAAATCGACAATTGTTCTTTTGGTTGATACTTCTTGTTTGGGTGTTTCGCATTAGATTTGTTATTCCAAAGATTTATTGCTGTGTTGAAGTCTAAAATCCGACTTCAACTTTAACCATTCGGGAAAAGTACCATAAGACAAAAGGAAAATCTAAACAGTAATTTACAGTTGATTACGGTGTGGAAGTAACCGTAATCCGCCAGATATGAGAATCCGATCATCATCGTATCAGGATAGGCCATCCAGACTCATGTGCGAAATTCCACACTTGGAACCAATTGTCTTATCAACAGAAGCCAGGATCCTGATATCGTTGGTGTCGGTATCACTTGAATCTGAAGTCCCTTCTCATACATATTGGGCTCGGGTCGTGGTATCTGACGGACTATGAGGGAAATATACTTGAGTGTGACACTAAACCAAACTCTCCCTACCCCGCTTCCGCACCGACATTTTTTTATTGTTTCAAACTTTTTTTTATTCGTCTTTTTCGAATTCCGTTACAACATGCACACTTATACAGATATTATATTTAACTGTGAATACATACCGATTTAATTTACATACATACTCTATCTACTCGCTTAAACAAATGTCACGTGCCATTCCACACGCACAGTTTTAACCACAAAAGCCATATGTTTCAAGTAAACCAGCGAACCAGTTGTTGCGCAAGCTGTGTTCGTTAAGCTCTGAAGTAGTTTTCCAGAATATTGAAGAATTCGTAAATAATCTTTTCGATTTTATATTGATCTTGAAACTTATGAACTAAAACATTAATATGAAGTCTTGAATTTTTTAATTTATTAGTGTAGATATATTTTTTCGCAATCAGCATCAGGGTATTCAACAAGTACTGCTGCCATCCAAGCCACATATTATTTTTTCATTTGTCAGATCACGCCTGATTTTTGCTGTGTCATTCAACCATCTCTGCACATCAGATCACAGTTTCTTGACCGTTGGGCAAAAAATCAGCAGATGTTCTATACTTCCTTTTTCTTTATTGCAGTAAGAACAAAGATTATCATTTCGTTTTCCTAAGTTATATAAGAAGGATTTTGTACAAAAAATTCTTTGTCGAGTTAAGAAGTTTTGTTTCCTGGGGGCTTTTAAAATTATTTGTATATGTTTGTCTCCAATCAATATCCGGACACGGTTTCAGAATATCGTTCCATTTTTCATCATGAAACATTATACAGTCTCTTTCCTGCCTTATGAGAAACCTTTTTTCGATGCCTAGGACCAGTAGTTGAAAACCTTTTAGCCAACTTATTTTTCCATTATTCGTGAATTATTTTTAATAAGCGTGTATAATCTGAAAATGTCCCTTTCATGCGATATTTTCTTTTTAGTTCCCCAAAATCTAAAAATTCCTCCTGAAAATTGAAAAGGTCGCGTACATATTTAACACCAGTTTTGTCTCAGTCCTTAATAAAAATCGATTGTCTTAATCTATTATTGAGTCATAAGGGTTCGTCCAAAATATCTGCAATGGATTCGGGAATAAGTTCGGAACATAGTTGCATCCACGCTAAGAATGTGTGTTTCCAAAAAGGGGTTGAAATGTTTTCGATAACCATTTACTCAGTCCAATTTTACATTCTGACATAGCCTTATTTCCGATCCTGTCTGTCACGGGGTTCGTGTAATATGAAGTATTTGGACGGACCAGGTAGGTGATGTTGATAACGGCTCTTTATTCATGGAATAATAATCCTGCAAACATACAGTCGGGTAGACTAATATTCAGCTTACACAGCAAAACGTCACCGGCCGGACACACTTTGTCAGTATGTCCCGGGACGAGCAGATACGACCTTACTTATACCTAACCGTTACATAATATGAAGCAGGGGAGAACGCGTCGAGCGTAGTGGCCGAACAATAGAACACACAGTCGGTGCGAACAGCTAAAGCGGTCAGCGTGAGTGGCTACTCAATATGCGGTAAATATGAATACCGGTGAAATGGACTAACGAGAGAACGAAAAGATGTGTAAAATGAAGGAGAGGTGTCCGAGCGAATGCGTGTGTGGAAGGGTGAATGAATGAGTGAATGAATGGTCAAAACAGGTTAGAGCAAGTTAGAGCATTAGCATATATATACAACATTATAAACGGAACAAATTTAGTGGGGGCAATAATAGACCCGTGACATAGTCCCCCTCTGGGTGAAATGTTGTCCTCTCTGGGTGAAATGTTGTCCTCAACATTTACACGTACACTACACGTACATCCATACTGGCGTTTCGCCAATCCTCGGATTGATATCTGTCAGGAGGGCCCCTCAACCTACCAGAGCGTCGGACCACTGGAGAAGAAACTTCGGCCGGGACATTTTCTCCTGGCACAAGCGAGAGCGATGTTCGGTCCACTGCAACCGGTCCCTGACCATCTCCTGTAGAGATTTTCTCTGGTAAAGCGATTTCAGATGTATCTATGCCAGTAGGAACTGGCGTCGCAACTGGTCGACGATTGCCCGTTTCGTGCCGTGGTGCGAATACCGGAGCGACAGCTCTCATCCGGCTTCTTAGTCTGGGTCCCGGGACATGCGTATAGACATCAACAACCTCTGTATCGCGTTCAGTATCTTCTGTCGAGTCAGACTCCAACTGCGTTGGTGGGGGAGGAGTTTTGGTAGGAGTCAGTACCGATTTGCGCCGATTCGGAGTCGCCGTAACGGGAGCAGGAAGAGATTGAAACGGGAGAAGCATGTTCCGATGGAGCGTTCGTACCCTACCTTTTCCGTCTTCTCTCTTAACCTTGTAAACAGGTATACCCGCATTGGGTTGAGACTCAACTAAGTAGGGAAACTTCTCCCATCGATCAGCCAATTTATGCTTACCTCGTACCCCAGCGTCTAACGCCAGGCGTGGGTGACGCCCAAACATTAGGTAGAATGGACTATAACACGTACTGTTGTGTCTCGTGGCATTGTATGCATGAACCATCGTCGGAAGATAACTCTTCCAATCCGTTTTTGTTCATCGGTTAAAGTACCCAACATATTCAGTAGTGTATGGTTCAGCCGTTCACACATGCCATTACCTTCAGGGTGATAAGGGGTAGTTCTAGTCTTTTCAACGCCAGTGATTTTACACAGTTCTTGAATTACCCGACATTCAAAATTGCGGCCCTGATCACTGTGTAACTTTCCAGGTAGACCATAGTAAACAAAGAAATTATCATATAGTAACCTGGCCGTCGTCGTAGCAGTTTGATTGCGAGTGGGGAAGGCTTGAGCGAACCGAGTAAAATGATCTGTGATGACCAGAATACTAGAGTAACCCCCCTTTGATGTTTCAAGCGACAAGAAGTCGGTACACACGAGTTCCATCGGTTGGGAGATGGTGATACTTACCAATGGTGTATACTTGTAGGCTGTGACTGTTTTCCGCCGTATGCATCGGTCACAAAATTTTACCTTTCGTCGAACGTCTTCAGCCATACCAGGCCAATAAAATCGTGAACGCACTAGACTGTATGTCCGTTCGCGACCCTGATGTCCCTGGTCGTCATGGAGGCTTTTAAGAACTATCTCACGGAATTGTAGCGGAAGAACTATCTGCCAACTCTGTCCAGCGTCATCCACAGTTTTGCGATAGAGAACCCCATCCTTGAGTACCAGCCTATCCCAGTTCCGAAGCATTGACCTCACTTCCGGCGGGTCCGCAGATTGGACTCTACTCGAGGTTTTCACACCAGAATCCAGTAACTCAGTCACTCTCCCAATAGACTGGTCAGTTCTCTGTAGATTCTGCCAAGTAGACACATCGGACAACAATGGTATACATACCTGAGCTGCAGATAGACACGGAATGTGCTCATCCGGAGGCTGCTCGTCTAGATCCTGCCAACCTAGACTCTCTACATACGCATGAGGAGAGCTAACCTGGGAATTACATATAGCTTTTACTATATCCTCACTAACCTTGGTGACGTCAGCACTGTCCTCGGAGAAAGATGGATGACGCGATAGACCATCAGCATCCCTGTGCAATCGACCGCTCTTGTATTCCAGGTGGAAATCGTAGGTGGACAATTCTGCCAACCACCTGTGTCCAGTGGCGTCCAGTTTAGCTGTTGTAAGGACGTAAGTTAGTGGGTTACTGTCTGTTCTTACCAAGAACCGGCGTCCATACAGGTAGTTCTTGAAGTTGTCACATACCGCCCACTTGAGTGCTAAAAACTCACGTTTGTGCGCCGGGTAGTTTCGTTCGGATTTCTTCAGACCCCTGCTGGCGTAGGACACTACACGCTCCATTCCATCTTGTTTTTGGTACAGCACGGCACCCAACCCGTCTGCACTCGCATCTACGTGCAGGACGAATGGCAGGGAGTAATCAGTGTAGGCTAACACAGGCGGAGTCGTCAACGCAACGATAACTTCTTCGAAGGCATTCTGATGCTCTGGAAGCCAACACCAAGTGGACTTACCCCTGCGTTTGCCCTTTGTCGTCTTCGGTTGGTCAACCAATAAGTCGTTCAGGCACCTTACCGTTTTTGCATAATTCGTGACAAACCTCCTGTAGAATCCCGAGAAACCCAAGAATTTACGGAGTTCGTCAACATTCCGTGGCGTCGGCCATTGCTTGAGCGTCTCGATCTTCTCGGGATCTGCCTCGATGCCATGTTCGGACACGATGTGTCCAAGACACTTTACCCTGGACAAGAAGAATTCACACTTACTTGGCTTCAGTCGCAGGCCATGTTGTTGCAGACGACGGAACACATTCTCCAAGCGCACTAAATGTTCTTCGAATGTGGCAGAGTATATAATTATGTCGTCTAAATAAATCAAACATTCTCGGAGATTTAGATCTTTCAAACATACCTTCATCAGCCGTTGAAACGTTGCTGGTGCGTTTGTCAATCCGAACGCCATTCTGTTGCACTCGCAGGACCCCAGTGGGCCTACAGTGAATTCCGTCTTTGGTTTGTTCTCTTCCTCAAGCTCCACCTGCCAGTAGCCTGCTCTTAAATCGAGTTGTGTAAACCATTTTGCACCTGCCAAGCAATCTAAGGTTTCGTCGATCCGCGGGAGGGCATATGCGTCACGTACAGTCTTAGAATTCAATTTTCTCAGGTCAATACAGAAACGTAAGGAGTTGTCTGGCTTGCGTACAAGAACCACATTAGAAGAATAAGGACTGCTAGACTCTCGTATAGCACCGCATGCTAACATTTCTTTCAGATGGGTTCTCACTTCTTCAAAGAGTGCTGGGGGAATGCGACGGCGAGGTTCTTTGAATGGTGTATTGTCTGTAAGTTTGATTCCATGTTTAATCGTCGTCGTGTGCCCTATATCTAACATGCTAGTTGACATAATACCTGTCCATTGACTCAATAGACGACTTGCATCTTCACGCTGGATCTCTGTAAGTGGGCTACTATCCAAATCGATGCCAAACTCAGCTAGAGATGTACGATTTGACCTTGACCCTTGACCTCGACTGTGCTGCTTGGATGGGATTACATCTGGCTCAGAGGAGTTTACAGTTGAGGCCTGGTGTAACCTACATAGGTTGGTCTTGGGACAAATATAAACGGGATGAACAGATAAGTTGCTTATTTGAACACTTACACAGGCTGTAGCTCTTTTGGAATCAGCTGCGGGGTTACTACTAGTCCACCAGTCAAACCACTCCCACTTTGTTCAGTAACTACACTCCGACAACCAGTTGGTGGCTTATGTAACACTCCCCTTACAGTAACAATTTCATTCGGCTTTACTGTAAGGCGATGACAGTTTGTAGCGTACCTACACAACCCCCACCCTGCACCAGACTAATTGCAGATTTCCAAGGCTGTAAATATGCGAATTTATCAGTAATCAAACCGATGAAAAACTTTATCACGTTCGTTCCAGCTATCACTGGAACCCTTAAGCTATAATCAGTATCCGGTACGACGAGAACTGGAGCCAGTATGACTTTATCAGAACTCGGTACTCTCAACTCAACCTCTACGTAACCAAGATAAGGGAGAAGATCACCAGTAGCGCCACTAATTTCAAGTTTGAAATTTTCGATGGGATACAATGGAAGATGACCAAAATGGGTTTCGAAACACTCCGGTATCAGCCAAGCATGCGCACTCTCTGCCATCAACAATCAAAATGGACTCATTCGGTTCCCCTACTAGCGAGGTTTTCTCTACTTCCGATTTACCAGGGCTTACCTTCCCATGACCCCCACTTAGCCCTACACTGGGGGTCATTGGTAGTTTAAAGCTTGTGCACCATAAGGGGTTTCCGATTCATTAGACGACATGCTTGTATTGGCTTCTGTTTTCGGCCTAGTTTCGCCATATCGACCTCTAAAGTTCCTACCACGCCCCCTGTTAAAGGAACGATTACCGTTATCAATCTTCTTTTCCAGAATAGACAAATGATCTAGGATCTGAATTAGAGGCTCAGCAGTTTCAGGTATCAAAGATTGTTGCCGTTGCGTTTCTTCCAATCGCTGGAGTCTATCGCTGATATTCCGAAGATGTCTTCGGATGTCTCCGTCGCCAGTTTCGGGGTTTTCCGCGACGTGTAGCTGTTGTTGCGACCTCTTACCTTTGCCAACCTTATCACAATCAGCCAGCTCCAGTTCTACACAACGAATTTCTCGTAATAAGGAGTCAAAGTCCTCTAAGGAATCAAATTTATGTCTAGTTGCAGATTTCAATCGATCACTGTATAGACCCGTCTAAAATGTATTCCTTAGCATTTTATCAGCCATTCTACCCTTTACGGAACCCTTTTGCATGGCCACCTGCAGAAGATCTTCTAAGCGACAGGCCCAAGTAGCTACAGACTCGTTTGGTTTCTGTTGTTCCGTATAGAAACTCTGTAAGATTGTTTCCCAAGTGGCAACGGTCCCAAACGTACTCTCTAGCGTATGCAAAATAGTATCTATGGAAGCCCGTTCTCCAAGGTGAAGGCAAATTTTACCGGCCTCCCCTTCGAGAGATTAGCGTACAGCTTGTAAAATAACAGGCGTGGGATAAACTCTATCTCTAACTAAACATTTTACCTCGAACTGCCAAAGGTCGAACGAGGCTTCACACTTAGGAGTCGGTTCTGCTCCAGAGAAAAATGTTATGTTAGGAACTTGTGTGGAAGTAATGTTCCGGACTGGTGAGGATGATGATGGTAACGGAATATAGGGACCAGGATTACTAGGTGTACCGAACCCAACAGTTGATGTGATTCGATATTTACCTGAACGATTAAGATGATCCACCATCCGTTCATCCTGCTCAGATAACTGGTCCTCAGCGTGTTCCGTATTTGCCGTTTGCGGAACTTCATCCCACCCGTCAGCCATGATGAGTTATCCGATACTCTGATAATTTACACCTAGCTTAGTTGTAGGTTAGTAGGTTATTGATCAAAAAATTTCAATGAAAACACATCCAATACATGCACATTTTATTGTATTCTCGATATGGGCAATGAATGCGTATGATCTGATAAATGTGGTAAGACAGAAGTGGTGATTTAGCACTGGCAATGACCGACGAAAATATTACGGTACTCGCGGTATTAGAGATAACTATAGCAGAGTTACGTAAGCGCACGCGAAAAACTTGCTTGGTAAGCGACCTCACGAAAAACGGATCTACAATACGTCGCCTATTGTTAGCTATAAAATTATCAATACAGTACCAAAAAACAATATCCGTTGATGTCAAAATACAGTCACCACATACAAATCACTATGCAACAGGGAATAGATTTCCATGTAATAAAAATTCAAACTGAACCGTCATTGGCGTTCATATGAACTTTCGAACACCAATACATACAATATAATAAGTTTCAATATACCAATACATGCATACAATTTTTTTTTTTTTTTTTTTTTTTTTTACACAAATAATACAGTCAATCAATAAGATACACGAAAATACTCACACCTTGTACACCTCTTTTGCACATTCATCCAGAAAATAATTGTCCTTCTCTGTAAATGTCCCTTGGTCTCCATACAGCATACATATCATGTCAGGATTTCAGTCCGACGCGCGCGAAAAGCCACAAGTTAGACGATCAGCTGATCACTAGGAAATCAATTGGCTAGTGCACAACAGGAACAAGAAAACACAGATAGGACTCACAGAAATAAAATGATTCGCATGACGCTGGCCGAACAACGAATCGCAAAATTTCCCAGTGAAACACACAATAGCACAGCTTCCTTACAGCGACAGGTAGTCTGGATTTGGAGCGGGTCTAGAAGAATTTGCAGATGTGATAATTTCGGCCCACCGTAGATTTGCCAATCGTCGATATCAGTCACAAAACTCCCATCGGGCGCCACTTTGTCATGGGGTTCGTGTAATATGAAGTATTTGGACGGACCAGGTAGGTGATGTTGATAACGGCTCTTTATTCATGGAATAATAATCCTGCAAATATACAGTCGGGTAGACTAATATTCAGCTTACACAGCAAAACGTCACCGGCCGGACACACTTTGTCAGTATGTCCCGGGACGAGCAGATACGACCTTACTTACCGTTACATAATATGAAGCAGGGGAGAACGCGTCGAGCGTAGTGGCCGAACAATAGAACACACAGCCGGTGCGAACAGCTAAAGCGGTCAGCGCGAGTGGCTACTCAATATGCGGTAAATATGAATACCGGTGAAATGGACTAACGAGAGAACGAAAAGATATGTAAAATGAACGAGAGGTGTCCGAGCGAATGCGTGTGTGGAAGGATGAATGAATGAGTGAATGAATGGTCAAAACAGGTTAGAGCACGTTAGAGCATTAGCATATATGTACAACATTATAAACGGAACAAATTTAGTGGGGGCAATAATAGACCCGTGACATGTCAGCGAATCCATCAAAAGAAGACGCAAAACCATCAAGAGTTAGCTGGGTGTCGTCCGCATATTGAATTATTTTATATTCTATACCCCATCGTTATACCTTTAACTTTTTTATCTGTTCTTATCAAAATTCCCAATATCTTTGCACATAGCAGAAACAAATATGGTGACATGGGGTCACCCTGTCTACAGTCATGCGAATTCTGGAAAAAAGGTGACAAGTGACCATTCTGGACAACACAAGTACGGATATCAATGTTAAAAAATGAATCCAATGTCTAATGGACGTACCAAATTTGTATTTTTTCAAAATTTCGTCAAATGTCCATTACGCAGAATCAAACGCTTTTTCAAAGCTTATAAGTAAATGTGATCCTGGGATGTCTTCACTTTTTGTCGAGAACATAAGATCATAAACTGATCTTGCATTTTCTCCTATATACTTGCCTGGGACAAACCCCCTCTGGTCCTTGTGAATAAGATTATCCAGTATTAACTTTAGTCGGCTTGCAATACATGTTGGGGCTAGCTAATACGTTACATTTGAAAGAGTAATCGGCCTCTAATTTTCAAATACTCTCGTGGTTTTAGATTTACGTAATCAGGATATAGATAATTCTCCTTTTAAATAAGTTTATTGATCGTAGAACAAACTGTCCTATTTTTCTCCAAAACATTTTTCAAAAAGTCAGCGGGAAAACGGTAAATACCTGGCCTTTTTTATTTTTTGTACTCTTCAGCGCTTCGCTGAACTCTTTACATGTGAGTATTCCTTTTATATCAGATGATTCGTTTGCTCTAAGTGTTGTCATGTCTAATTTTTCTAAATTATTCTGTATTTATGCTGGGTTTAACTGTTCTCTACAAGTATAGAATTTTTCGTAATATTTCTGTTGTTCATTTAGAATTTCCGGTTGTCAAATATTTCCTCCCCATAATATTAATTTTATTATTTATATAGTTGGATTTTTCCAAGCCCACCTATATCTGAGCTTTTGTCTTAGTAATAACTCCCTTTATATGTTCATTTAGAATATTTTCCAAATTTACTTTTGCATCTCCGAGATCATTCAAATTTTCAGTATTTATGGTAGAAAAATCTAGTTCTATCTCCCGTCCTAATGACTCAATTTGTTTTTCTATGCCCTTTTCCCCTTTCATCTTCTCTTTCTTTTTTTAGGATGGATATTTGATAGACTCTCCTCTAATTTTATCACTCTTCGCGCGTTAGACCGGAAAGGACTCACCCAGGCAGCCATTCCCCCGTCATTCTTAATTAGATTTTCATTCGCGTGTCCTGCAGACAGATTATAGATTCATTCTCGTCTCGCGAGACTCCCTACTGCGAGAAAGAGTCTCACGGGTAAATGGGAGCCATCCCCCCAAAATTTGGGGGGTGAGTAGGCGGCGTATGATTTTCACCCGTCTTTATCCGGCTTGTCATTGACCTGCTGACTCCGCCGAGTTAGAAGCGAATTGCTAAACATAACGTGGGCTATATAATTGGGAAATGACTCTTTCCGTTTCGGAGCATATCAATCGCGAACAAATTATTGTCGGTATGTATACTTGGCCGTGAAAGCGAGTTGTCTAATACAGGAAGTAGTTCGCACAGTTCCGATCAAGAAAACAATATGGCTGCGCCCATGCCAGCTGGCCACGGTGAGAGAGAAACGGGTAATTTCATCGAAGCGCTGGAATTCGCTAAGAGAAAGCTGGGTGTTTGTGTCACCTTGAAAGAAAAACAATTAGAGGCACTGACGGCAGCTTACAACGGCAGAGACTGTATTGCTGTTCTACCTACAGGCTTTGGGAAAAGCTTGATATTTCAACTTCTACCATGGGTTCTGCAGAAGCGGCATGGCCTGGATATGCCTATGATAACTTTCGTTGTTTCGCCCCTGAATTCAATAATGCAAGACCAGGTTGTAAGTATTCATTTTAACAATGCTACAATTTTCCTCCTCTATTTATTTGTATCCAACTTTAGCTTCATTCAATCGTACACGTTTTATGGGTTGGGATAAGGCCTACTTATAAAAAAAAAAAAAAAAGTCTGTCTGCCAAGCGAGTCACGTGTGTGGTCATATGATCACTTGGAAAATAGTCCCGGTCGAGCGAGTGATGTCATGCTGCCTCGCTTTGAGATTGGAGATTCAAAAATGTCACCAGTTTACATGAGAGTCGCTTTTGGTCTCCCGCGGGTAGACACGGCTCTCTTGGTCTCCCGCGGGTAGACACGGCTCTCTTTGAGAATGATTATAGATTATTTCTCTTTTTAAAGTAGCGAAAACATCGCGCCTTTTATTGATTTCAGCTAATCTTTGACAGTTCATTGATACAATATTAACAGTTTCCGAGTTTACACATTTCAAGTATTTAACAGCAAATGGTTGGAAGCCCAGCCCGTAATGATGCCGCAGAGATGACTCAATGCCACCAATAAACGTATTAATACTTATTTTAAGGCAGCATTGTATCCTATAGGTAGAATGACATAATGAATATACATACCAATGCTTATAGTTCAACACATAACTAGTTCTACAAAAGAGAACATCAGGAAGATATAAACTTTTTGGTGCCAAGCATCTTGTTCCTGACTGCATTAGATGGATGTAAGTGCATGCATATAAACAGAAAACAGTTGCGTCAAGACTAATAACAATCAAAATACAAAAACAAAGAATGGAAAAAGAATAAAATAAAAATTCCCAGTGGCTCGCTCCCTTGCCTGCCATTATTGGGGGGTTTCGTCCCCAGGGATCTAAGTTATTTTTTTTACACCAGATCTTCGACAATATGCATCGAATATCGTATTCAAAATTGACAACGTATTCTCACTATAGGCTAGTATAGATCAATTCCAAATACCTAAAATACATGTTTTTACTATCAATGTGTGACTTGTCACACAAACATGTACATAGTGTATGTAATTATACCCATTTGATAACCAATATATTCTTCAACTGCATGCATTCGATATTGCTAATCGCTAAAATATTATATTGTGCATACTAATTATAAATGGAATATGAGATCATTGTTTTGGTTTTATTTGAATTAATTCATTCCTATATTTGTCAGTATGATATTATATAAGATGTATTCGATATAAAAAATTTATACATAGTATGTTTCATATCCTATACAAGATTTGTAGGCCCTGATGAATCGCCTCTGTTATGTGTATTTTCTTGCATAAAAAACAATTTACCTTGACCTTTTATCGCCCCCTGTATACCCGTAGGAGCCTGGGTGCATACTGTGATTTTTTATTAGATGATATACAAAAAAAATCTTTCGTATTACCTCGTATTACTCAACTGCTGTCTAATTTATATCTCCATGTATAATTTACAAAATACTTTATAACTGAATTTTAATCATCTCTCATATAATCACATTTACCATGGAATTCACAAAATGGTTTATCATTCTATTGAGCTTATTTAATTTGTCTTGTATAATATGCCAATTATATTAATCATATACATTTTTAAACTGAGCAACATCGTATACAAATCTATTAATCATTATCCACAAGTTTTCAAGATAATGCCCGGTTGCTCTATTATGGCTGTAGAATTTGTAGCATATTACACAATTACACTAATTTAATGAATTTACAATCTTGGCAGTGGTATTCCCCTTGGTTATATCTACAGGTCATCAGCTCCAATATGAAAACACAACATTTTATCTGTATACAAACATATATTTACCTTCGTATTTCATCAAATATACTTTCAAACTGCTATCGACCGTTTTATCAAAATAAATGCACCTGAGATGTACTTATCATAGTCCATTTACTTCCAAAGACGATAATCCGGACTTACCAACGACATTGTGGCTGATAACTTTGCATATGAATTGGAAATTGACGATATCTTTTTGTATAAATTGGATCATTGCGGATTTCGGGGAATTTCTAAGACTGGTTCAGAAGTGATTTGTCATTCCGTACCCAATGCACTCAATATAATAATAATACTATATCAAAATTTAAGCCGTTATCACATGGCATTCCACACGGTTCGATCTTGGGTTCAATACTTTTTCATATTTATATCAATGACACAACAGAAGCTATCCATGTTTTACAAAACAGAAGCTAGCCATGTTTTATAAAAAAATTCTTTTTGCATATGATACAACGGTTATTCTCTCAAATGACGATCCAAGCCTAATGTTTGAGATTGTGTCTCTTGAAATAAACAAATTGTACAATTGTTTTTCAAGTAACGAATTTTCGATAAATATAAAAAAAAAGACTCAATTCGTGCCCATAAAACTTTCCAATGGATGAAAGACTTCCAACATGTTATCATCTGCAAACTAAATGCCTCGACACTCTTTTCCATGCAGCAAGTCAACACCAAGACATGTTTTGCTCCTTCTATATAAACATGACATGTTCGGCCAAGCCTTTTCGAAGGTTGCTAATTTTATTAATTACCTCGTTTAAAAATGAAATTCCGCAAATAAGAAACATTTCTAATCAGTATCTATGGATATTGCCTAATATACAATTCGCGAATATGTTTGCAAATTGAGTTAAGTCATTCCGAAGGTGATTTAAGTGCGACATTTCAGGCCTAGTTCGCTAAACAAGGTCTGTATGTGAAAGAATGATGTCGAATTGTTCACTGTTCTCATTATCTTTTGGTACATCCAATTATTGCATTCACGAAAATGACTGCCAAGTTAAAGTCAATATGAAAGGTATCTAAGTATGAGAATCAAACTGAAAAACTCTGTCGGAAAATCAAGACCCTAGCTAGGGAGGATCAGGTCAAACAGATCGCTTTTATGGTCAGTATCTGCTAATATATGACGTAATTCCATTCGTGAAAACTGATGGACAATGTAACGTAAATTGTAAAATGTATAGCCAGTAAATTCTAGGAGAAATGGCTCTGACTTGAGTGAATGATGTTAAATGCAATTTGTTTCTTCCCATTGACTGCTGATACATATAATTATTGAATTCGCGGGAGTGATTAGAGCATAATGTAAATCTAAAGGGATTCTGAGTGCCAAAGAGGACGGGAACATCAATACCAGCGGAGCAAGGCCCTGGCTTGCGAGAAAGAGGATAGAGAGGGTTGTTCCGATCGTAAAAGAAAGAGGATCATTGAAAATAGCTATGTGCCAAATTTCATGCCTGTAAGTCAAATTCAAAATGTTTTGTAGTTTTGGTTAGGTTTTTGTTAGGATTAGGGTTTTGCTAGGGTATGTTTGTTCGGGTCATCGTCGCCGTGTGCCCAATAAAGTTAGATGCGACGTTAAACTTCAAACAACCAAACAACATCGTTGACCATGTAAAGTAAAGTAAAGTATCCAACAACCTCGTCCATTATATCGCATTAAATTCTGTGCATGGATAAAAGTGTTAAATTTTCCGAGAAAGGTGAATATTCTGTATATCCACAAAGGATAGACCTGTGTGTCTTACCAGATCCAACTTGAAGGGAAAAAAACCTGAAAGGAACCCATGTTAATATTAGTAAAATTATAGGAAAGGGAAAACTGTCCGAAGGAAAAGTGTCCAAGTGAGAAAATGTCTGGAAGGGGAAATACTATGGACCACGTGTCTCAGTAGAAATGAATGGGGATCTCGGCTTTTGGAACGATATGAATCTCGGCAAACTGATTTTCTGACTAACTTATATTCCCAATGCAAATTATAATTACCTCTAATCAGAAATATAAGACTTGACTAGAAAAGTGTATCTAATTATATTGGTCAAAGAGTAGGTAGCTATAAGAAACGGAAGGTCATTCAGCGATTCCGAAAACGAGATAGAATTATACCACAGAGGCATTGTCGGCTTTTTCTTAATTCTGCAGCTCACCAAAAGTTAGACCAATTGAAGTTTTTGTTGCAACTGACAAAGCCAATACTTTTGAGAATAGTTTGAATTATGGAGTTAATATATAAACAATAAGTCTCATAAAGATTTACAGCGACGGTACCGGTATGCCCTATATTAATATTTACATATATCTAGAATTCTCACACCCAAATGCCTAATATTGCGGTAGATAGTAGCACTTAAGCTAAGCCCACTTTCAGCATCGAACCTCAACCGGCGGTGATTTTTTTTTTTAGACTATACATACACCCATTCTTCTAGGGTTGGGGGCCAGTCTAAAACATGGGGTTACGGGTAATATATTACAACATATTTCCACTTCTACTGCCTTTTATGTTACATGTAAGGTATTGTTATGAATGTATGTTTATGGCCTGCCATCTAATGGAAATTTGTTCTGATTGGTCAATGTCGGTAAATAGGCCATTACCTTGATTTTAAAAGGAAAATTAGGGTATGTGTTTCCTATTGTCAGTTGTGTACAATGAAAAAGACACCAAGATGAAAAAAATTAACAGCTATAAATTCTCTACATACAATACGCCAGTGTTTTACAAAATAATTTCATCATCTGCCTTCAACTAGTCCTTCCTATGATTGTTCACTGATCTAACTAATTTTGAATACGTATGAGATTTAGGGAGAATACTCACCATATTGGACATGTACCGAGATCTACTGACCAAATATTGCAATTGAGATATCATTGTGAAGATATGTGTATGGGCTGTGGTCTACATGGTTCGGAAACGTTTATTATAACGAACAGGTGGCATTTATGTAGGTCAGTAGGTTACCTACTCTTTTTAAAGCCTCATTAAGGGTATGCTTTTATCTTGCTGATTAATAGGCAGATGGAAAGACAACTGTGGCTCGGCACCTCTTCCCACTTCCCTTATATGTGTTGTAATCATGTACTGTTCCGAGAAATTGTTTTCTCATGAGAAAATTCATCATGATTTATTGAGGATAATTCATTGAATTGCTCAGTAGGTTAGTAGATACATCTACAGCAATACGCGTTTAGTCAGTTTCGACTATATGTGGGTCAATACGTTTGCAAGTACTAATTAAACAGTCAACTTTCATAATACAAACCGAACATTCGGCAATTGTCACAAGCATTGTAAAGTGTTATAGTTGCTTCCTCTCATTTTTGTATCTGCATTTCTACGTTGGTGGTCGTTGTAAGTATTACAATAAACTTTTGTGTTTTAAGGTCAAATGATAGCCATCTTTGTGAAGGTAATTTTCAATATATATTCAAACTTATCATACATAACCATGATAACATATGAATAAAACTTGGATTATCGTCTTTCAGACTTCATGAACTATTATATCTCATAAAACGGTCGATACCATTTGGAAAAAGTCAAACCTACCGGTACAGAGTGAATCGAATTGAATTGAATGTTTATAGCCAAATGAGTTCTTAGTTAAGCATTTGACAGAATTAAAATCCCAGGGGAGGGAGCCTGTTCTAACTACATCAAAGGAGCTAATGAGGGGAACGTATGGTACGCCAGCGATTCGTAGTGATCTATATATTAGAAGCTTCATCAAAAATCAGAAGCGTCAACCATCATTGTTTGTCGATTCTCGAAAGCACTAATGACCAACTAGTGTAGCCTATACCCTGTCAGTCCATTCATTCTTACCAGTGGGAAATTTTCCGAAGGCATGTCCAAGAACCAGGTCAGGTATTAATAATGAATATGTGTCAGCAAGCGGTCATCGCTCAGCATATATTTTCAGTCAACCAGGGACAATGACAGATAAGTGGGGCTTAACACGTAAGCGGGATTCCTACGATGTGTTCGGGCTCTTCAGTCGATTCGACCACTTAACCAGAATGACCGAAAGCACCATTAAATTCCACGACATTTGAATTTGAATAAATGTTTAATGCGGAAAATAGTCATTTGGATTTCCTATTGCTACTGTAGACTAAGCGAGGGATTGGGGAGGCGGAAGTGAAACCATCTGAATATTCTGCAGTTGTATTTAATATACCGTACAAATATAATATAATTTGAAAATTTACACATATCCAACCCAGACAAGTGAAGATCGATTTTAATTCGATAGCATTGTGAGGGTAGGGTATGTTTTAAGGATCGCTTAACTATCTTTCCTTATTTGGGTCCAAAGGCCACCGAATTTATTCTGAATAAAAAATTAGTGTTTATGTTTAGATGTCTTAATCTGTATTCTAAAAAGGAGAAATATATAACAAAAAATGACTAGTTCTTTTTGAGTTGGTAAAATAATTTCAGCATCTGCCTAAGGGTAGATCACCCCGGAAGATTCACAACTCACAACAGTACGGAATTGATGGAATGGGGTAAATTGTGTAGGTATGTACCGGTAGGTCACCAACCCAATCTACAAAATAGGCATTTAATTTTGCTAGATCGAGGACTAAAAAGAAATACGTCTGGACTATCGGTTGGTCATGTATCAGTTTATGTATCAGTACCGGTAGTCACTTTGCAAGTGGCCACATACTTTTTGAAATGGAAATTATACATTCCTGCTACATGTATATGGACCCTCTTGGGATTTTTGTATATCTGAAATTAAAATGGCGTGTTCTGGTGCAATTTGTATATTTGTTTTGTAGCGTGATATATGCACAGAAAGATAACTCAATCGGAACTAAATTTTCCCTCCTATTAGGTCTGGAGTTTTTTTCCTCAGAATATTTTGTTTGTTCAATCTAGATGCATTTTGACCGTATAAATTTTCGATTTGTGAGTTCTGGAAGATCGTAAAAAGGTTTTAGGTTCGAAACATAATCCAGACTCATTTTTGGACTGCCTTTTTGACTCAAACCTTGATAAAACTTATCAGAAATCCTCCAATAAATATGTGTTCATATGTAAAACGCTGCGTGCAAGTACATTCGCATATTAGGATTGTCAAATTTGTCATTCTCTCCGGAAAACCATCACAATTTTTCTGCTGAAATTATTCCCACTCCCCTCACTGTTCCGCCGTTACTGTGATGGCCCACATTTGATCTCCCCTATAGGTTTGATGGCGTACATGCTACAATAAAGTATTGATTACTGTATTCATCGCCCGATATCACAACATCATCATGTGACTTTAAATCCCTGGATGTATGTCCATCATAACTCACATATATGGAATACCATCACATGATATAGACTCTCGGTCGAAAGTCCTCATTAGACATGGGTATATATCTAAATTGGTAGAGAAGAAAAGATGATGGGTTAATCCAGTTGATTATGCTTTCGTTTCGAGGAAGTCTTTTGTAAAGCAGTCACATGATTGACAAATCGAGTAAGTTAGACTGGTCACGATGACAATCTACCAGGTCAGTCTGTTCAGGATAACATCTGGCTAAAGTGCTGAATTTTATCTCTTCACAGTATTAATTTACGAAATGTATCACCCACTTTAGAAAGTCATGCCAGAGCCCTTCATAGATTTCCATATGGCATATGAGAGGCTAAACACTTTTGACCATTTTCTTGTGGAACATATAATACAAAATAACCCCCAATTTGACAAAACATCTTATTATCAAGTCGACACACATCCATAGCTGCATGAAATAAAGGATATAATGCGACATACATTATGTGAAATGCAACTTAGGCCCGTGTGAAAAACCGCATGTGTTAAAGCGTAGTAGCAAATTAAAGATGCCAAATCAGCACAATTTGCTGATACATCAAATGCTATTATTGCAAAGATTCAACAAAGTTACCCGCATTTTGTAATGCTGCAAGCCTGCCCATCCCCGTCCGAATCCCCCGCCTTACCCGACCATCGCGTTTGTGTTCGAAAATATAAACCGTTATGTCTCGTCAGCACAAACAATTGCTCGAGAAGTCTAAACCTTGTACCTTCATTTATTTCCCCTGTTTTTGACTATGCAGACTTATGGAGTAGTTAAACGGGGAGGCGGGAAATTCGCTCTATTAGAGAACTTACAGTTGGACGCCTTTAGAACCATCTGTGAATATATAAATATAATAGATAAATAAATAAATATAAATTAACAGCAAGATAAATAATGCGGTCGGTAATTCGTTAATTTCTTATGAGGTAGGCGGAGAATAGTTGCTCGGATATTTCCAGTGGGATTGTTATTTTACGTGTTGTGCTGGGTTATTTATGTACTTAAGGAATTTTGCTAGAAATGAGACAAACGACTCTGCGAATCAAGGTATCTCCGTTGCCCCCGAGACCATAATTTAGACCGAAATATTCCCAACTGTTTTTATTGTCAAGATTAGTGGATCTATAGAACAATCGGCCCTCAAGATCAAGGTATCGCCATCGATCGTATGGTTCAGTGATGGCCAAAATACATTTGTAAGTCAAGGAGACGACTTTCGTTTCAAATCAAAAGATATATAGCAGATATATGCATTTTTTTCACTTTTGAAGGTGTTGAAACATAACGATTTGAAACAACATATTGATGAATCTATACAGTGGGCCCTCAGCATCAACTCTGTTAGTCTATAACTCAATTGAAGCCGATATTTCTCCACGGACTTTTGACCGCCTCAGGATGCAAATATGTGCATTAGGCAATTTCTTCATATAATATTAAATTTTAGAATAATAGCCATTTGATTTGATATAATCTAGGGGAGATTTGGGATTTAATATGGTAGCTTTTTGGCATAGGAACTTCAAGATTATATTAGGCGAACGGCAGAACCCCAAAAAGAAGCTTAGTTTTCTAGTTTAATCACCCATCGTACAAAAAAGGTACAGCATGTACTAGAATGAACATCAGAACATAATGTTTTGATCTCTTGTCCTCACTTTGAGGTGGGCTAACATGATCAACCATCCACCATCTGCAGGCGCACATATATTTCCGTGAATTCACATTTCTGAGCCTCGTTTTGGCATGTTTGGAGGCAGTGATACATAATAGAATTTCGAAGTAACTTTACCAGAAGGTTGTTGACGAATGGCAAGCAATCCCCACATGTATTGGAGCACTACTGATACATTTCATACAAAATTTCTTTCGATATATGTAAACTACACCCCACGTGACCAGATATTTCAAATGTGTCATATGTCATGAAAAGTTGTTTGCGTATTTTGAACAGCTTTTCCATGTTTTGACCAAATGTTTGCATCGAACTCCCAGTTACAAGATTGTGACAAGTTTTTCTGACGATAATTAGGGTGTGCTGAGTCCGATTTTACTCATTATCAAGAAATCATTTGAAATTAAAGTGTCAATTCTTCCACATAACCATACGTGTCCCTCACAAGGGTGATCTTGGCTGAACCACAGCCTGAATGGAGGTGGTGACATACCTCCTGAAAATCTTTGATATACCTGAGAATAAAGACATGAAACCTTCCACACTATATATATGACACCTACATGTACTCTATTCCAAAATGCAAATTGCCATTGATTGCTGTGATCAAACAATTTGGATAGATTTTTTTTGCATTTTCTTGCACAATATGCTTATTTTACAGTTTATGCAATAAGTTTGTGCGCCTTGGTGTAAAAAAACCCCGCCAGTATTCACGAGGACTCCATCTACCCTTGTTTCTCATCTTCTTAAATGAATCTTGAAGAAAATCTAGAGGTTGGGAACATTACGTTTTAAACATGTTTCCAGTATTTGAAAATACATGTCATTGCTCGTTAATAGTCAACAATCTGTTCCCCTTTAATCTCGTCTTGAAGCATTCTGTCATTGACCAGCATATTTCATGACTAAATGTGTACTTAGAGGGGAAAGACATTCCTGAAATGGAATGAGATACTTAAAATACTCATCCATCTGATTCATATTCTCCGCTATTTTGCATAAACGATAAATCATTCCGAAATAATATTTCGTGATTTAGATATTTATTAACGTTTTTTGCTCAGAAAATGCTGTAAAATGTGAGAGATGAGTGAATTCAGCCATTGTAACTTTACATTTGACGGTTCAGACGAAAGGTTATAGTAAAGAGGCCCCAACTGAGACTGTCCAAACTGTCCAGAAGGGTGGTTTCAACAAATATGCACGGGAAACAACTTGCTACGAGTGTATAGCTTTTAAATGACCGTTGACCACTGTTCCGAATTTACTCAAGAAGCATTCTGCGGAGAGTTATGTCTTTGGGCTGAAAGGCCCTTTCTGACCATCAAGTTCTTCCGTGCAGCGCAACACAGCACGCTATACAGAATCACATGATGTCAGATTACACCGTTCCATGTTCCCACCACACTGGCAGTTTTAATTGAAATAATCGCCCTATCTGCGAAGGTATTTTTAATTCTTTGTCTTACATTTAATTCTATCACTCTCTCGAGCCATATGAGTTTTAAATGATAAACTGTCATATTGGGAAGTTTGATATTGGCAAATGTATATGTATGTATATTGAGGTAAAAAAACACAATTGACGAGAGAGATTGATGACTGATTGAAGCAGAAATATAATTATCCTTCATTCGTTATTGCTGTGGAGCTGACGTTTCGTTGGATGTACTTCCAACGTTTTCAAAGCTAGTACCAATTTCAAGCAAGCATACAAGAAAATATAATATATATATACGATCTCCGAACTTCCTCTTTCGTGGAAGCTGAGGTGGCCGAGTGGTCTAGGCCGCATGAATTTACTGCTGGCGATTTGGTGCCAAACCCTGAGGACGCGGGTTCGAGTCTCGCACGCGACTGATCCACCCAGCACTAGTATTTGTGCTTTACTGAGAAAGTGTCATCCTAAAAATAATTGGATATAATTGGATATAAGAAAATATAAATTAACACAAGCCAGTCTTTTACAGACGAGATGCTGTCCATTCATCCAAATGAATTGCTTTCAACGGAATAATGTATTTCAATCACGAAAGAATATTGCGTATTGCGTTTCTTCATGTAAAAACCATGAAGCTTTGTATGGGATTATTTATATTGCTGTTTGAATGTCGACCGCACACAGGTATATGCAGAAATACCTTCCCAACATCGAAAAGAATGAAAATAGCCATGCTGCATCTTTTTCTACGTTGGGGTGATTAACTTTTGAAAATAGGGGGTATGTATGGCCGCTCGCCTACTATCCTTAAATTTGACTTCTCGCCTAATGATATATTGAATATTGACGTCAATGTGTTGTTTATTTGAGAATATATCAACTGTTGTTTTCACAGTAGAACATCTCAGAGCCCCATTTACCGGCCCAACCACTAACTGGATATGTTCTCTTATACATTATAATTGTGCATGTTGTTATGGAGCCAGAGGTTTTCCATATTGCAACATCGTCGGCAAATGGAGATCGTTCAATTTTGGGGGGTTTGGTGTTAATTTTTTCGGCTAGTCAGTTTATAAGGCTATTGAGTAGGATCGGACTGATCACGCTGTCATGTGGGGTACCATTATCTAGGTGATGGTCCAAGGATTTTCCATGAAGTTTCTTTGCCTTAATTCCTAGGTTGTTTAATTGGATAATTATCTTGTCCTACTATGCAAGGTCAGCTTCTTTTTCTATTTCCAAGAAGATGCCTGATGTGTATTTGTGTTCGGCAATTCCCTTTTCTTTTGAGTGTGGGAGTCTGGCTATATGGTCTATACTGCTTCTTTTCTTTCGAAAACCGAAATATCCGCGAGTCGAGTCACATCTTTATTTACTGAAGTGAGTGCTTTATCCCACTGAGGAATCGAAGAAACCGTCTGTCATTCAGTTTAGAAATGGTTGGCGCATGCCATTCACTAAGAATAATTTGCGCCGGGACATGTATTGAGTGTACTTGTTAAAACTATAAATACCTGAGGTATGTATTCGCGGAGAAAAAATTGCATTGATAACGAAATATGGAATAACAGAAAAAATTGAATTGAAGCGAGAGGGATTTGTATCAGGCAGGTAGAAGTTCGAGAAGAATGAGAGTACATGTATAGCAGTGCACATAAATCACAGGCACTAAACCTCATATTACCAACAGCCAAATAATTAAAACCACACCCACACTGAGAAACAAGTGTGAACTTTAGTATCTGCACCTGATACGATGGTCCCCGGGCCCTCATATCTGGCGGGCACGGTTGATTCCACACCGCAGTCGGTTCTTGTGATTTATTGTTCAAAATTTTCTTTTGTCTGAAGGTACTTTTCCCGTTTTAAAGTTGAAGTCGCAATTAGACTTCAACACAGCGCTGAATCTTTGGAATAACTAATGGAATGCAAAACACCCAAAAAGTATGGGAGGATGAAAACCACGTGAACGTTGGGGATAAAATCTTGGCCAATACGAAAACAATGCGAGAAGCCCTAATTGGTCGCAATTGTCAGTTTGTTTGTTCTGCATGCACTGGAATTTCTATACTCTGATTCTTAAACTTTTCAATAGAACATTTGACGCTCTGACACTGTGACCCATTTCGTTGGCTGCCGCTGGACATTTATAGGCTCCGGGCTAAATGTGTACTGGGGGGGAATCAATACATTTAGTGCTACATTTGATCCGAGGCATCTCTGTCGTCGCTGTCGCTGAATATCTTCTGTACTGTTCAATGAGCCGTGTCATTGTAGGGGTGAAAAAGTGTAGGTGGGTGAGGCAAACACCTTACGGCTAATTTGCTAGTAACAGTAAGAGGGATACTAGTGATTTGACCAGATCTTTTGTCAGCTCCCCAGTTTTATTACATAATCCAAAGCTTCCTTTGGATTCGCCATTAAAGTTCATCGAGTCTGATGTTGCAAATGCAAGCAGTTGAAATAGCTGAAATATCACCATACTGTATTAGGCCTAGTCAGGAAACAGGAACACAAAGAAAAGTCACAAATGTCAACATAAATATGGTTTCTAGGCACAAGAGGGATCTTTGGACAGTAGAAACTGACTGTAACGATTCGTTCTTTCCCCGTGTGCCCACTTAGGCACAACGTCCAATCATCATTCGCTTTTGTGCTTTCTGCTAGACTTTTCTCAAACTCCGAACAACGCGTGTCAGTTGAACGACTATCGCCTGGCTACAGACCACAGACACACAAAACAAGAGTTTTGGTTTTGTGGACCGTGGTATTAGGGTGAAGTATCGAAATATGGGGTCTCTATATATAACCTCATGCTTTATAGTTGTGGATTTATATAAAGCATGGGGTTATATATAGAGACCCCATATTTCGACACTTCAACCTAATACCACCGCCCACACCCTCCAAAACTCTTGTTTTGCGGGCCTGTGCTACAGACACTGCCTGCAACTGAAATTATCGTTAACACGCTCACAACGTAGAGATTACTCCGCCAATACAAACTTTCTCCTATCTCTGTAATAACATCATTATTCATTAACAAAAGATCTCCGAAAATCTGTTCATTAATAACCAACACTTGTTTCACTGCTAACGAGCTTATGTTATTTGATATTTGTTTTTGTTTCGCTAATACTAACGGTGTAGGGGTGACAGCTTGTCAGGCGATCGTATGTCGTCTGCAAACCGCCGTGTTCTAATTAATTGTTCCAGATATGCTAAATGTACATGTTGTTATGACAGCCTTTCAGGTCAGTTAGTGAATACAACAATGAACCTCAGGTTTGTCACTCACTAGCCTCTCCCCCTACATCGCTGTACTGTTTGGAAGGTCCCATTTTCAAATCGAGAAATGACCAATCGAAACATCATTTTTGCCAGTAGACTGTTTCAATCCGCTCCGGAGACCACGTATAATAATCTTCGGAACTGTGCTAGTGCATTCGACTGCGGTCAGTGGTGATGGACCCCTGTTATGAGGATGGGCTTTTCTCTGTAATTTCGCGTGAGTTCTTAAAGCTGTAGACAAATTGCCACTCACAACCCATATCAAATTTCCGAGCATAAAACATGTCATTTAGATTATGGAAGAGTTAAAACTATGACACAAATCTACGTGAAGCTGTCTCCATTGTACCAAACCAATAGATAATGTAATGGAAACCAAACCGTGTCACAACCCTCGAATACCATATTGTATACAGATGGATTTAATACAGCGATAGCACGCAATGCATGCATGTCTTATGATCTTATGAACTGTGCTAGGATAATTGTGGCCTAACCGCAAATGCCGGGGTTTTTGTGGCTACAAATGTAGCCACATTTTGTAGCCACATTCAATCCCTATAGAGAAATGTAGCCATATTTTGTGGCTACATTTCTCTATAGAGACTGTAGCCACATTTAATTGAACATTTCACTGTCATAATAAGCTACTGAAAGCTTCGACAAAATAATTTAAAAAACTTTTTTTACAAACATCGAAAATCATCGTGCACAGAAAAGTGAAGTTACTCGCGGCCGTTCAGTTCAAAACAGGAACTTACCTCGGCATGTGCACTGCACTCGATGGAAACATGGTTTGTTCTTGTTCACTGTTTAGTAAAACAAGTATGGATGGGAACCATTTATTATATAAATCGTTCAGGATTTGTCTAAAACGTGGTCTAAATCGCCGAAGAATATTCCACCAACTTCGAAGAGGCGAAATGCAGACGACCAGACCTTTGTTAAGCAAGCTGCGATTGGCCGAGTTGCTTCACCAAATCCCCGCCTGTACCAAGCGGTTAGCCAATCGCTAACCTCGTTTGCGGGGGCGCGGCTTTATGGAACAACTGCGACGAAATATCGGCATGCGATGGATTTATATTCGTGAATAGTTTCCATCCATACAGTTATTTTTTCCAATAAAAATTCGATGTTATAGGATATAATACTATCATAATCATATACTAATTCTGCGACAAGCCTGCGGGTTCCGATAAATCCGACATCAATCGGTAAATGCGAGGTGAGTGCAAGGCCTGGACAAATACCGATATTTTTCTTATTCTTGGAGTTCGTCTGCATGGAAAGTGGCTACATTTACAGACTATTCGTGTTTGCCGAGCTATTTCAGTTTGTTATTTATCATAAAAAAGACATTATCTAAAATGTGGCTACACTCTCTATAGAGAAATGTAGCCACATTTTGTACCCACAAAAACCCCGGCATTTGCGTTTAAGCCATAATTGTAACGAATCAACGTACTTCTACCTGTACGTATATAATATACACGACACATGAAGATGGACAGACAGGATTGCAGAAATCAAGCAGTAGAGATTGTCTACCAATCTGTTTCCGTCCCTCACCAGGATGTGATAGTTTTACCTTCAGCTGTGAAACTGTTACCGATGTATAAATCTGTAGGTTGATTTACTTCACGCACCTGCTGCACGGTCGTACCAGATCAAATATCAGACAATCATCACTTACAGGTTCCTCAATCTTGTCTAAAGAAGAATCAACCTCAAATCTAACCATTTTCACGGCGTTCCCTACAAGCAATACATAAAGGTTTGCAGAAATAATCTAACAATTTCATTGCAGAGTTCTAAAAACCCTCATTTATATCAATTCTCTCATCATGTAAGATTATTTATAATGAATAAGTGTGTGCTTAGATGCAAGTTTAGCCTTCAAAATCTTCTTAAAAACGTTTTCACCCGATTATTGTTTGGGGTTTGTCTCCCATTAGTGAGGTGGCTTAGCAAAAAGATCGTGACACACTGGACCAAAGCACCAAACTTGGCACATCCACCACTTGAGGCATACAGAACAATATCAGAAGGGGTGCCCTTTGCTCTGGGCCGTTTTCCCATCTAAGGGAAAATATTATCATTGAGAAAATAGGTAACTTTCCAATAGCTTCATGTTTTTCGTTATCCTTGAGGCTAGGAAGCTAAAACTTACCACACTGTATCTTTGGTTCCAGCGCTGCCATAAAATGTAACAAAATTGAAGATGGCATGTATGATGATGTCACAGTGACGTCATATTATAAAAATCAAATTTTATATTTGTGCCATTTTCTTCGCTCCAATTGCCTTGTAAATCAGTAAATAATCGTCTGATGTGAAATAACATATTATTATGCACTTTCACGTAGACAAAATACACTAATTTTGAAGAAAATACGACAAAAAACTTTACAGCGTCGTCCATTCTGAATTTACCCATGATGCTCCTCTCCGATAATTAAATGGCCCTAATATGATTTGCTATATGGACACAAAGTGCCGAGCATCAGAGAAAAGTTTATTGGGAAGAGCGGAAGGCGGGGGGAGGGGACGGAGAGCGGAAGGCGGGGGGGGGGCGGAGAGCGGAAGGCGGAGGGGGGGGGGGGTGGCGGAGGGCGGGGAGGGTGAAGCTGAATCCAACAATAACAATTGAACACAGGATCCTCCCTATTCAGTATCATTTTTCTAGTGGGTGTGCTTGCAGAACCGGCATATAATTGGAGTAGAGCACGGGTGTTGAACCATGCGCATGTAAATGTGTAAATATAATGGTATTTTCACCCAGTGGGAATTAGGTGTAGATTCAGACTCCTCCCCCAATCTGCCTCTGAACCCGAAGTCGTCCTAAGCACTCTCAATCATGTCAATAGCGACGGATAGAAGTAAACGTGTTATTTTAATGTTAATTTCATCTTCTTGTCCCTCAATGGGCGTTAAATGCACTTTCCGATCCTTTTTCTGTGTCTATTCACTCTCTCAGATCCCTATAGTTATCCTGAAAATGTTTGACAGGCTTTTGACCGAAAAAACCCCCCAACATTGCGGGCCTCTATTTTCACACTTGGTATTGCCACAGCTATCTTGACAAAGTGCCATGAACATTCGACCAAAGCTGTGTCCATTCAATGGCAATATATAGACAAGTGCTAGAACATGTTATTTGTATGTTTCATGTTCTCGGTCCCCATTGGGCGTTAAATGTCCTTTTGATTTCTTCTTGGTTTTAAAGTCCCTTTTCTGACCATACAGCTCTGTTAGCTATCCTGACGTAATTTGATGGCCTTCCAATAAAAAATCCCGGCCTCCAGCAGGCGTAAGATGCCCTTTTTGGAGATTGTTCTTTTTAGTTTCATCCTCACTGACTCCAACACTTTTCAGATGAAGTTTCGTACCATTCCGTCCAAAAAATTTGGCTATATACGGAGGTCCCAAATATACAAACGGAGACGTGTAGAACTAAGCACAAGTCCCCGGCCCGTGTAACACTTTTTAATTCAGCTATTCTTCTCTCGAACTTAAAAGTAGAAAGATTGAAATTGGAGCGATATGCAAGAGGTGGGAAAAATTGATGTCTGACGATTAAAAAGCAACCATATGACTTAACAGGAAAGCTTCCCTCGGCACCTCACCTGCAGACCCGAGAATACGGTGGATTCTCGGTCGTAGCCTTAGTATCTCAGCCGCGCTCTTATTGCAGCTGTTAATGTGGATACTATGAAGTATTCCCACGGCCCCTAGCAACGACTTAAGCGGAATTAGATACGCTAGCTCGGGAGCTGTGATGACAGATCAACTCAAACAAATAACTCTGATGAAGTAAACGCCTCAACATGGGGTGAACCTGGTAAATGCAAGAATACCCTAAAAAAACTGTCCAGTCTTGGGCATTTCCATCTTTGTTTTCCATTTTACGAGATGAAAAGCTGAATTGTCAAGTTTTACATGGATGAGGGGCGCTTGTTTCCTTTTACACAGGCGATTATGTAAACCTAATTGGTATAGGTGGTTTCAGCCACCCGGCTCTCCCTTCTCAAAGAACTTTTGCCTGATATTCCAAAATGAAGAAACGTCGAGAGCTGTAACTTAGAGCAGTTATAGCTTATGATACTGATGTTATTTTGAGCCTGTTGCATAAAACTCGGAGCACAGCTTCATACGGAGAAGTGTCCACTCTTTAATACTTCAGCTTCATTTAGTTCCACGTTAACTGGTAACTCATATTCTGTTAACTCGTATGTTGATCTTAGTTGTTCTACTACAAACTGTATTTATTTAGTTTCCTGTAAGAAGTGTGGTCAACAGTATGTTGGCAAGACCACCCAAAGACTCCATCTTAGGGTGAACGGTCACAGAAAATCCGTTAGGAAAAAGCAATTGCTTATAGGTAGGCATTTTTCTGGACCCGACCACGGCTGGGATAACTTTAGTATTCAGATCATAGACGTCGTCTATCCATCTACTAAGGATTCCCCTTTTGGATTTGAGAGAAAAATCCGAGAGCGGGAATTATTCTGGATGCTAGAACTTGGGTCAGTGTTTCCGTTTGGTTTAAATGATAATGTCAGTGGGTTCGGCAATGCTACAAACCGCCGTTCAAATATATCCAACATTACCCAACTATTTAAACCCCATCAACGGAGTGGTTATCGCAGCCATGGTTGGCGAAAGTTTAATAGTTCGATGATTCACGATCATATCACTTTAAATTACTTAGTGGGTTTAACTAACACACCCAATAGTATACATAGCTGACGTACAGTTCTGCATGCGTTACCTCTGAGAGCTTTAGATCAAATAGCCAGAGATATACAACAATCTGCGTCTTCAGGAAATATAATACCATCAAAAATCATTAAAGTATGTCAAGATATAGCGTATTTTCGGTTGTATCGTCCAGTGAACATAATCGAAACCTCTCAAGATCGGCTTTTCTTGAAACTCAACTACTTAGATAAAGGACTGGACATCATTAATTTACCTCGAATCCTGAATGATCCAGAGGTACGCAACGCTGTACCAAACTATTTTAAGTTCACAGAACCTCCTTGCATTTCATATAAGTACACTAAATCTATAGCCACCAAAATATTCAATTACTCCAATGCTGTCAAGGAATTTGACTGGAACTTATACACGTCAGGAGGCTATAGTTGTGATTGTGAATTGTCGAACTTTATCTATACACCATGCAAACATATTGTGACTGGTGACCTTGATGTGGTGAGTGATAAGGATCTGAAATTACTCCTGATGAAGGGACCTAAATATAGAGAGCCAAGAAGAATAAATCTGAAGGCCGACCAGAAGATAGTCCTGTCTGCATTGGAACAGTACGTTATTGATTGGTCTAAGCGAGAAAAGTTGAACCTACAGTACTCGCTGATTGGCTGGACCTCACCAAGAGCAAGGTCGTTGAAACAATCCGCCATATTGACAGAAGTACTCTTCCCCAAGCAAAACAAGTTCTGAGAAACCCTCAATTCGCAAGAAGTTCTAGCAAATCTCCAGAGTAAATTCGTCATAGTCCCAGCAGACAAAGCTCCGAATAATATAATATTCATATGTAAATATTACTATTACCAGGTGCTGGTTAAAGAATTGAGTGTAGACATATCTTCATCAAATACGTCTACTTACTCCCAAACTGCATTTACTCTGGAAGATTTATTTAACAATCACAAAAAGTTTCTCAGGGAAAGAGGTATTTGTCTTCCAACCAATCATAACGACATACCAAAAATATACTGGACTCCCAAAATGCATAAATCACCATACAAAGCTAGATTCATAGCTGGTTCTAGAAGCTGCACCACCAAGCTTCTTTCAACCCTATTGACGAGGGCCCTTCAGGAGGTAAAAGCATTTTGGGAAAGGTATTGCGCCACTATTTCTAAGAACTCTGGCGTTGAATGTATGTGGATATTGAAAAACTCAAAATGTCTTACGGAAGAACTTGATGCTAAAGGTCACATACCGTACAGACATGTATCCACATGGGATTTCTCGACTCTCTATACTACAATCCCTCATCAGGACCTTATTGACCGTCTAAGTTCATTAATAGTATCTGTGTTCAAGAAAACTGATCGTAGATATATTAATGTCGGAAGCCATAAAGCATTCTTTAGCTCGACTACATACAATAGATATCATTCATGGGATGTTTCTTTGTTTATAGAGTTGCTTGAATTTCTCATTAAAAATATCTATGTGAAATTTGGCAACACAATATATCAGCAGCATATAGGTATTCCAATGGGTACTAATTGTGCACCCCTGTTGGCTGACCTGTATCTGTTCTCTTATGAATATGACTATATGCAGGCGCTTTCAAAAACCGATCCATTCAAAGCCCGTTCCTTCTCATTCACCAAACGCTATATAGACGATCTTCTCGCTGTGGATAATCGCTATATAAATGACGCAGTGAAGGATATATATCCACCTTCACTGGATTTGAAGGAAACTACAGATAGCCCTACAGGCACATCTTATTTAGATCTCTATCTCTATAAAAATGAAGCGGGCATTCTCTCTCGTCGACTTTATGACAAAAGAGATGATTACAATTTCGACATCGTAAACTATCCCTTTCTGGATAGTAATATTCCAGTGGGACCTGCATATGGCGTATACATATCTCGCTTAGTAGCATTTGCTAGATCCTGTGTTAAATGTGATGATTTTAATCAACGTCACAAAACATTGTTGCAGAAACTTATAAAACAGGGCTATTCCACCAAGCGCCTCCACTCAAAGTTTCTCAAATTTGGCGATACATATCGCATGCTGATAGCAAAATACGAACGTAGCGTGCAAGATCTATGGCGCTACGTTTCGTAACTTGTGTCTAATTCCGCTTAACCCGGGGCTAGGGGCCGTATGAACCCATGTACTTCAAGATCCTCATGGTACTCATATGAACAGTCACAATCAAAGCGTGACTGAGATACATCTTTTTTTAGATGACGACTCTATAACGAATATTATGGATTAAGAATACTGATCAGCGATACGGATTTGATATTTTTGGAACATCATGATGTCTTGCCGGCATCATTGAAAACTGTTGACCGCTTCTCTCTTGCAGGAAACAAGCCTATGTTTATGTATACTATGATTGTCTTTTTGAATTTGGTGCTAATACTGTTATATGGAAATGGAATAGGTCTTTGGATTATGGACGCGGATATTCTCTAATGGACGACGGCTGGATTATGAATGACGGACTAGACGCTTGTAATTTTAACCTGTGTATGCCTGGATTCTGCTGGTGGACAAGTTGTCCCCGAGGCCGGGCCCCTGCACACCCAACAAACATAATGAGCACAACTATAAGAAAAAATATGAAGACAGACCCGAGGAACCTTAGTGCAGGTTTCTCGGCCGAGTCTCTAATAGTTCGAAATGCACTAAGACCTTTTTCAATCCAAATGACAGATATATTTCTGACAGCAAAGCAAGGCCACGACATCAAACCTTGTAATATTGCGCTTGATGATTGTTTAGCACCGAATTCTACATGTAATAATTTCAAAATTTCTAAGTGTGGACATCGTGGATGTCTCACGTGTCCACTCTTTAATACTTCAGCTTCATTTAGTTCCACGTTAACTGGTAACTCATATTCTGTTAACTCGTATGTTGATCTTAGTTGTTCTACTACAAACTGTATTTATTTAGTTTCCTGTAAGAAGTGTGGTCAACAGTATGTTGGCAAGACCACCCAAAGACTCCATCTTAGGGTGAACGGTCACAGAAAATCCGTTAGGAAAAAGCAATTGCTTATAGGTAGGCATTTTTCTGGACCCGACCACGGCTGGGATAACTTTAGTATTCAGATCATAGACGTCGTCTATCCATCTACTAAGGATTCCCCTTTTGGATTTGAGAGAAAAATCCGAGAGCGGGAATTATTCTGGATGCTAGAACTTGGGTCAGTGTTTCCGTTTGGTTTAAATGATAATGTCAGTGGGTTCGGCAATGCTACAAACCGCCGTTCAAATATATCCAACATTACCCAACTATTTAAACCCCATCAACGGAGACATCGCAGCCATGGTTGGCGAAAGTTTAATAGTTCGACGATTCACGATCATATCACTTTAAATTACTTAGTGGGTTTAACTAACACACCCAATAGTATACATAGCTTACGTACAGTTCTGTATGCGTTACCTCTGAGAGCTTTAGATCAAATAGCCAGAGATATACAACAATCTGCGTCTTCAGGAAATATAATACCATCAAAAATCATTAAAGTATGTCAAGATATAGCGTATTTTCGGTTGTATCGTCCAGTGAACATAATCGAAACCTCTCAAGATCGGCTTTTCTTGAAACTCAACTACTTAGATAAAGGACTGGACATCATTAATTTACCTCGAATCCTGAATGATCCAGAGGTACGCAACGCTGTACCAAACTATTTTAAGTTCACAGAACCTCCTTGCATTTCATATAAGTACACTAAATCTATAGCCACCAAAATATTCAATTACTCCAATGCTGTCCAGGAATTTGACTGGAACTTATACACGTCAGGAGGCTATAGTTGTGATTGTGAATCGTCGAACTTTATCTATACACCATGCAAACATATTGTGACTGGTGACCTTGATGTGGTGAGTGATAAGGATCTGAAATTACTCCTGATGAAGGGACCTAAATATAGAGAGCCAAGAAGAATAAATCTGAAGGCCGACCAGAAGATAGTCCTGTCTGCATTGGAACAGTACGTTATTGATTGGTCTAAGCGAGAAAAGTTGAACCTACAGTACTCGCTGATTGGCTGGACCTCACCAAGAGCAAGGTCGTTGAAACAATCCGCCATATTGACAGAAGTACTCTTCCCCAAGCAAAACAAGTTCTGAGAAACCTCAATTCGCAAGAAGTTCTAGCAAATCTCCAGAGTAAATTCGTCATAGTCCCAGCAGACAAAGCTCCGAATAATATAATATTCATATGTAAATATTACTATTACCAGGTGCTGGTTAAAGAATTGAGTGTAGACATATCTTCATCAAATACGTCTACTTACTCCCAAACTGCATTTACTCTGGAAGATTTATTTAACAATCACAAAAAGTTTCTCAGGGAAAGAGGTATTTGTCTTCCAACCAATCATAACGACATACCAAAAATATACTGGACTCCCAAAATGCATAAATCACCATACAAAGCTAGATTCATAGCTGGTTCTAGAAGCCGCACCACCAAGCTTCTTTCAACCCTATTGACGAGGGCCCTTCAGGAGGTAAAAGCATTTTGGGAAAGGTATTGCGCCACTATTTCTAAAAACTCTGGCGTTGAATGTATGTGGATATTGAAAAACTCAAAATGTCTTACGGAAGAACTTGATGCTAAAGGTCACATACCGTACAGACATGTATCCACATGGGATTTCTCGACTCTCTATACTACAATCCCTCATCAGGACCTTATTGACCGTCTAAGTTCATTAATAGTATCTGTGTTCAAGAAAACTGATCGTAGATATATTAATGTCGGAAGCCATAAAGCATTCTTTAGCTCGACTACATACAATAGATATCATTCATGGGATGTTTCTTTGTTTATAGAGTTGCTTGAATTTCTCATTAAAAATATCTATGTGAAATTTGGCAACACAATATATCAGCGGCATATAGGTATTCCAATGGGTACTAATTGTGCACCCATGTTGGCCAACCTGTATCTGTTCTCTTATGAATATGACTATATGCAAGCGCTTTCAAAAACCGATCCATTCAAAGCCCGTTCCTTCTCATTCACCAAACGCTATATAGACGATCTTCTCGCTGTGGATTATCGCTATATAAATGACGCAGTGAAGGATATATATCCACCTTCACTGGATTTGAAGGAAACTACAGATAGCCCTACAGGCACATCTTATTTAGATCTCTATCTCTATAAAAATGAAGCGGGCATTCTCTCTCGTCGACTTCCCTTTCTGGATAGTAATATTCCAGTGGGACCTGCAGTAGCATTTGCTAGATCCTGTGTTAAATGTGATGATTTTAATCAACGTCACAAAACATTGTTGCAGAAACTTATAAAACAGGGCTATTCCACCAAGCACCTACACTCAAAGTTTCTCAAATTTGGCGATACATATCGCATGCTGATAGCAAAATACGAACGTAGCGTGCAAGATCTATGACGCTACGTTTCGTAACTTGTGTCTAATTCCGCTTAACCCGGGGCTAGGGGCCGTATGAACCCATGTACTTCAAGATCCTCATGGTACCCATATGAACAGTCACAATCAAAGCGTGACTGTTCATATAAGATACATCTTTTTTTAGATGACGACTCTATAACGAATAGTATGGATTAAGAATACTGATCAGCGATACGGATTTGATATTTTTGGAACATCATGATGTCTTGCCGGCATCATTGAAAATTGTTGACCGCTTCTCTCTTGCAAGAAACAAGCCTATGTTTATGTATACTATGATTGTCTTTTTGAATTTGGTGCTAATACTGTTATGTGGAAAATGGAATAGGTCTTTGGATTATGGACGCGGATATTCTCTAATGGACGACGGCTGGATTATGAATGACGGACTAGACGCTTGTAATTGTACATATTACATGTATCAATGTTTCATCCTGAAATTCTGTCAAGTATCAAGTAAAGCTCATTTCGTCATCAACTTTCAACTTGTACGCCTAGAGTTAGTCCGTAACGATCTAGTAACGGAACCAAGTTAATACCATAGGATTTCCAGAATGTCTGGCCCAGCTGGAATGGGACGTGAGAGTTTCGTCATTCAAATCTAGATCCTACATGTACACAATATGGATAAAGATACAGCTGACAGTGAATTTTAAACCGTTTCTCGAATTTTTATTTGTTTCTGGTACAAAACGATAAATTCGGGGAAATTAATATTTAAAATTCAGTGTCAACTGTATGGTATAAAATTGATCGCCAATGTCAAGATTTGCATGGTAAACTTTATTTTTCTGTACTTTGTAGGAGCTTCTTCCACATTCCAATTTAGATTTTCCAAACGTGACAGTTTGATTGCAGATTTCACTTTATTGTTGCATTTCTTGCTTTCTCTTTCATTATTTAACATTAACACAGGTCAGAAACCTAACTGCACTGCACATGTAATGCCATTATCTGCATGCACACTCAGCATTTTCCAAAATACTCCGTAACGACAACAACACTCACTTCACAAAACCCTTAAAGGCTGAATATGTCGATATCATGACTTTTCGCAATGGGAGGTTTAGGGCCGAGCGTTGGAAGAGGTACGACAGGTACAGTCATGGCGGTACAACTTTTGCTCCAAAAAAAAAAGAAAACAAGCCGAAAAAACGAAGAAAGAAATTAGAAAACACAAAATAAAAAAAAACAAACACAAACTGCAAGCAGTTTTGATAGCTTCCATGCTAATTTTGTTTGACTTTGATCGGTCCAGAGCGTCAGTGAGTTTGATAGCGGCTTTGAGCATCGACTAGCCCTCTTCGGACAATTTCGATGGTGGAAAGTAACATGTAGCCGGGTGATGTTCACTTTATTTTGCCAACGAAACAATTAATTTTCTTCATACGAATTCGTTGATCGCTTGTCCAGTATGTCATAGACCTACACGCTATAGGTTGTTTCTGGCTGCATGCTACCTTTCTCGGTACGCACCCGACCTTGTGTTTTAAACAGGGAAAGAGAAAGAATTAAGGATTAATGTCGCGCTCAGCAATATTTTAGCTATACAGCGAATACGACGATCAAACAAAATTCAAGTTCAAGTTAATAAAGTTAATAAAAAGAATCTCTTATAACCTTAAAATCTATACAGGCGATAAGAATGTGTCACTGTGAGATCTTCGTGGCATGGAATACATCTTCGGACTGGCTCTTTTTTTTAAGTAAATAATCGTGAGTTAATCGTGTATGGCCGATTCTACATCGCCTGATCATGACTTGATCGAAACGTTTCTGGCTGTTCAGATGAACACAACCTACAACAATATACGGCCTAACGAGCTATGGTTGAAACAATACCTTAATATCGCCTTATAAACGTTTCATCTTGTATCACATGAACACATTTTTTACACTATTCTGATGCAGTCTAATTAATATTAAATCCTATCTATTCCCTCATTTGGATATGTCGCTTGCAACATATACAATTGGGGAGCATTTACATGTATAGGATATTCATTTATCAAGATTGGTTCTGGTGTATATCCTATCGGAAACAAACATTGCTCAGATACTCTCTGTGAGCGCCATTTAGTGACATTTTTTATACAAAAGGTGCTAACGCTGCGTAAACGCGACGTTAAACCGTAATTCTCTTCCTCTCTCCGCTGGCGCTGCGAGGGGGTACAACCCTCTCAGACTTCCCCCTGCTTAGTCGCTTCTCGCCTTCGCGAATTGAGCCTTTCGCTAGCTCGCAGGCCCGACGGAATGGGTGTGGTCTACCCCCCTCCCCCCAAATTATTTTGCCGCAAATACTCCCTTATCCAGCTAATTCAGTAAATAAAATGACAGACAGGGTAGAGGGGTTTTCTCTTTCTTTTCTTTTTGCGTCCCTTATTCGTGAAATAATTCACTGTTAGCGGCCATAAACTACCCGCTGTATAAACTACACGTACGAGCGCATGAAAACCACCATCGATTGCGTTTTCATGGTAAAAAGATTAGGAAAGTACTAAAAATACAGGTACTTCGGATCATGATACGGGGATTCCAGACAAACACAAAATTCGGAATAATGAATATTACAAGACATGTCTCCAGGAATGGCGGACATTACACCCATTGGTTTACAAGGGTTTTGGGATAGCGCGGGCGATAGGTTGCAGTCAGCAGGGCATGCTGAGTCTGTCTAGCGTGACAAGTTACCACCTCCTGCATGTTATGAGAGTTGCAGAATTAGATGTGACTGAATGATGGGGTTGGGTACAAATGAGTCAGTGAGTCAATCGTGCCCAGCGCACGTGTCAACGCAGTGGCTCTAATGATGGGGAGTAAGATCCCTACACTCATACACCCAACTATTTCTAGCGTCTAATGTCTTATCGCCTTGGCGCAATCAAATGAGAGAAAGAAGAATGAACAACAACAACAACGAGCATTTTGCGTTTACACAACAAACATTTTATGCATTACACATTTTATTTATCCCCTACGTCATCACATAGCAAAAAACGTGTGGAATCCGCGATAGGTTCGTTTACTATTCACCTATGCTATTGTAAGTGTATCAGACGCATCCTCGACCATGCTCGCTCTTGTCTGTGTGAAATGACCATTCATTCCTTCTGGTCTATCTCTAAACGTCTTCGGGCAGTCCAGAGTACTGTGATGCCAACATATCCTAGAACTGCTGTTTTCACAATTTGATCGCGGTTTTCACCGCCTCTGTGGGGGTGGTAACCCTATATCCTCTCCCGATGATGACGTAATTCCATCTATGGCATCACTTACAATCCATATGGTATCAGTGGCACCCCCAGGTGAGGACACATCCGTGAAGGGACATCGTTTCGGGAAACAGGACTCAGGAGCTGCGAAAGTGACCTCTGACATAGCGGATTTCTGGGAGCGAAAACGGGATCATGTTCGCGCATATGCACAAGTAATTTGCGGCGAAACTTTTCTCTAATACGGCTGCACCCTGTGAGGTTGACCATGCCGCCCCACGGCACCTACTTCTATTATTCAACATAGAAATACTTTTGTATAATTTGAATGTATTATGTTCTTATGATTAAAATTACGTGATTGCCATACACTCCTCACGGGAGGGTCTTTGTTCGTTCTCTGTGAATGGCTAAGTGAGGCGCGGCGGAACGGGGTGGGGGCGGGGCAGCGGGAGCCCCCAATCTGAAAAGGGGGGCGCAAGGACCACTTTGGCCTCCCCAATAATTGTAACTCACGTGCCTTGAAATGGGTCAGATATGTGTAGAGAACTGCCTGAAATTCCAAAATTTTCCGGGGGAGTACCCCCGTCCCCCGATCACATCTTCAGAAGCGCCAAGTATTGACCGTGTTTACATTTGCAGAAGTTCTCAAAAGCGCCAAAGTGCGTTAAATTAAGTTTAAAATTCCCCAAAAAATTCGGGGAGGACCCCCGGACCCCCCATCTGTGACAGAGGGTGCCCGCGCCCCTCCCTGTCCCACCCTCTCTGCCCCCCAACAATATTCAAGTCACTCCGCCGCGCCCGTGAGTGCCGCAAATAGGGAAATAGCCGAATTTGAGGTTGAGCATGCGTGTGCAATGACGTTATGGCATCGCGATAGAGCGTTAATCCGTTAGGATATAGCGTTATGGCATTCAGACGAGTGTGAAGCGTAACGACGGGCATTGACGCGCGTCCCATCGTTTCGTTGATTGTCCATTCCATAGGATATCACGAGACCATTCAGAGCTTCTGAGCTGTCTTACTAGGACGTTGGGATGCTAATAGAGGTGCAGGGCATTATTGTGTTTATAAAAGCAATCCTAACGTTCACCAGACGCTACGATATAATGCCACACCAGAATAATAATATACATGGGTACGGAGAAGCCGACACAGACACCGAGAGCTCACTGGCGGACACTGTAGTGATACGATTTCCCATCCAGTAATGCTAAGAGATTTCACATATCTATACTACTGATGGATGAGTTAAATCAGTTTGTACATCCGTCTTTAGGAATTTGCAATTGAGTATGGGCAGGCCTGATTAGTAGACATAAAATATAACAATTCTTACTTTGGAATGAACTTACCGAATTACATGTACAGTAATTTTGAACTCGGTGTCAAATAGCTAAATTCACAGCGCAATCGAAGTGCACCATATAGAGCCCCAATAATCATGAAACAGAATGAACAGTAGTCTCTTCGTGAATATATATTTTTTTTCACTACCATTCGTGCATTAAATAAGCTCATGTCAGCTCTAAAATCCGTTGAGTTGCGATGAGGGCTTCTAAGTTGCACGGTCCTGATGCGATAAGGTGTGAAGCCCTGTACGCACGACAGGTTAATACCTATTATAATATCTATAAATACATATTTATCAGAATAACCTGACCAAAAGCAGACAACTTCTTATAGTCGAGTATTCTTTTCTTCTATATTTATATCTCCGCTTACTATCTCCTTGTTATTTATTTATTCTAAAATATAGCGCTTTTAAAAATATTAAATGAACAAAGAAATGTTCCGTGAAATTTAAATAAAACATTGAGTTGATGGGCCGTGAAATCCATATGGGAAACGGCCCTTAAACTACAATTTCAATCAATCACTGATCACACTGATTTCAACCATTCTTTCTCTGATCACATACAGTGCTAAACGATTTACGAAACTGCAAGCCGGTCGATGCCTACATCCAAACCCCGACAAGTTTTTATTCTCGCGTTTCACTTTAATCATTACACGTAAAACATACTATATATCTATAGTTTTGTAGGGCTAACCGGATTAGGTGTAGTATGGAGCCGTGTCGTAAGACCGAAAATGAAATAAACAATGATGGTATATCGAAATTTCAGTGAATATACGTTTTAGATAATTAGTCCATAGGAAACAGGAAAAAGTAGGGCCTAGATAATATTTTATCCGTCGACCCGCGCTTTGTGACAAGTCACACAATTGATTCAAGCAGGCGATTTCCTGGTTGCCAGTTACCTCTACAATACACACGCTTAAAACTAAAGTGTTGAAACTTACTCGTAAAGGGTTGAAATAACCCTCTAAGTGTATCCAAAGGGACTGCTCTTTAAGTGTTGTCCCTGTGGCCGCACTTAAAGGGTTATTTCAACACTTTAAGAGTAAGTTTCAACACTTTAGTTTTATGCGAGCGCAAACGACCAAGAGATTAATCGGCTGTCAGCGAGGCCGTAATAATCTGTTTAATTTTCACATCTCTATAAGTAATCAAGTCAGAGAACTCATAAAATAGATTCAAACCTTAAATTACCCTATTTCGAATTGGATTTTTTTTCAACAGAAGGAAGATCTAATCTTGAATACTGGGTTTGGGTAATAAAAATAAAATGGCCCTTTTCTTCAGTCAGGAGGGCTCAGTACCCTTAAGGCTGGAATAGTCCTGTCATCCAGCGCTGAATGTTGTATAACACATGTACATCAACACAATTTTCACTAACAGAAAATTCCATAGAGGGGCGGTATTTTCATATTGTCGACAGCCTGCATGAGCAATTGCAATCTAGGTAAACCGAGATGGTATATCGAGGAAATACATTCTAGTAGTAACGCTATGAACAATTATTTCCATCTTTTTGCTGGTGTTCTCTGAGATCACATAATAATATAATGATAACAATTCTGTCTATTCAATATGACAGTGATTGGAGTTTCGTTCAGGGATATTTACAATCTTTCCACTACACATACCAGACTATTCGGCGGGAGCAAACCTTTGAACTTTCTTCTGGAGAACGTTTACCACGAAGCATGTCTAGACATAATGCCCCGTTTGGGCATTGCTTCACTATACTGTTTACTATTTGTTTAATTACAAGGGACGTTATTTTAACGCCGTTTCTTCCTGATTGGCTAAAAGATTTAGTTTGAATTTCTCACGGGATTTATATAACACTGCAGTGAGATATAATATTTTGCGATATTATATATCTGTGTTTACTGAGGTTGAAGCATTTAGAAACTCTTGAGTCCATTGGAGACAGAATGATATGGATATAGCCGAATTTTCCTTTAAATTCGCGGAACCCAAGGGCCATGCGACAGGTTGTTATATGGAACATTCTTATTCAAATCAGGAATTCAATCACTCAGCGATGCGCTGACAAGATATATTAAATGTATCGCAAATACGTCACTCATCAGCAAAAACAGTCTCTCTAATTAACGTAGGGAGCTGAAAAAATAATTTAAAGAAAATATAAAGCCCTAGCTTCGAAATAAAACAACCCGACGACTTATTCTAATCATCGATAACGTCCGTTCTAGATTGTGTTGATTCCGTTCTAGATTGTGTTGATTCCGTTCTAGCTTGTGTTGACTTCTACACAGTAGTGCTGGTACGGTCTTGGTCAGCATAAACGATTCCCAATTGTATTAACAGGCGGAGGCATGTAAGGCCAGGCTTGGCTGTGTACAAAGCTTCAATAGAGCGTCAATCATACTGATAAAACTGCAATATCATCCTAATGTAGGAGTCCAGTATACAATGGTTGAATCTAATACACTGTCGGAACATAAATATCTCTAGTGCCGTATGGATTTTATACTCGTATCCGTCAATACCCGATTTATCTCGTTGACCAAGCTGAATGGCTCTTTCAATTCCTTTATTTCTGAGAAGAACATTGACGTCACGATCAAGCCATATCATGAGTTGTGTTTTAGAAATAGTTTGTTTATTCCGTACGTCGTCTGCTAACATTATACAGGAAGAGACAGCGAGTCGTGCCTGGTCCGTTTATTTGAAAATTGCTTTGAACATATTGAGTAACACAAGAGATTTGAAAATTTAAGCCACATTTTTTTTTGTGTCAGTACATACATCAGGTGGAGATATGTCACGTGCCAAACTTAAATTCAAGATCAAAGGTCAAGGTAACTGTGACCTCAAAATCTGGAAAGATTAAGTCACATGTTTGTACATACAAGATATGTCGCGTACCAAAATTTAGGTCAAGGTCAAAGATCAATATCAGTGACCTCAAAGTCCGGAAAGGAGATGGTATTGTAAGGCGGGGTTTTTGCCCACAGCCAGCCGACTCATAGGAATGTACATTTCTTCTCTCCATCTGTCAATCACAATGCAATGTACAACTTGTCGTCGGTGGCAACTGTCAATCAACGGAGTGACTGATCGTTCGATTTCAACGTTTGACTTGCCCATAATGTCCACACAGTATCGTGCCATCAGTAAACAATATTTTTTTTACATTTAATTGGTTCATAATTGTAGCCTAAAATCTTATTTCAGATATACTGAATGCAACATTTTTTATAAATGAGAAAGATTGAAATAACTTGTCGACGTCACACATGTTGCCTTTCTGGGATTCAAACTCGGTAAAAGAAAATTTCGAGGCGCTTGTGATTTTGTCACTTTAATCTACTTTCGAAAACTTCAAATGTTATTAATCATAACTTTTCATTTTTAGTATGAAGGACTCCTTGGACCAAAAAGATCTTCCAGCAGTGGGGATACAATGTTACGACACAACACCAGGTTAAATGGCGTTTTGGTCCAAGAGGCCCTTCGTGTCTAAATGCGTGTCTGAAGGACTCGATTTAGACCTTTTTTCACGAAATAGTACAAGCTATGGATTTCAGTTTCATTTGATAACTATAATCATAACGCAATCGCGCTGAAACTTTCACATATTGTGTACTTATATTTTCTCTTGCTGTTACATTAAAACATAAGTATTTTTAGGACATTTTATTTTTTCTATTTCAACCGCACCACGTATAGGCCAAAATCGCGCCTTATCGTACTATAACCAGGGAAAGTCACAGTGTACCCATTGCCTATAATATTACTCAGTGTTGAAATAGTATAGGGAAGTCTTGTGTATGTAATTTGAATCAAATGTACAATTGGTATTGAAGGCTAACAAACTGTGTGATAATAGAACATGCATGGAGAATTCTGCATTAGAGACACAATGGTATCAACTGTAATGGGACTTAAACTGCTTATGACAGAGAACTTGAGGTGAAGATTAAGCTGCATAATCTGTGTAATTACACCTTAATCTTTCGTTGTTGTAACTGTATGTTAACCAATGACGACTGCAGTAATATGTGTATCCCTGGATGAACCAAACATGGAACCACGAACCAATGGTGAGACTGGTAGTGTTTGGGTAGTCATGGGCAAACAAATAGGGAACCACATATAAGTCTGTCAGATCTCAGTCAGTAAGGCAGTCTTGGGGACAACCTTCAGATAGCGTGAACCACGGATATGAAGAAGGATATGAACTGTACCTTAATTAACATGCATGGGCGATAACATATGGATGTTACATGTATATGTATGCTGTACAGTAGATGTGAGGAGTAATGGAATAAATGGAGTTATATACAGATGAACAATGACTTGGGTGAAATACGCTGATCATAAACGTGTGATACTGTTGTAAGGTCTATCTCTCTTTAGACCATGTACTTGAATAGATGCAGAGATCGACAAGATGCGTGATGACCGTAGCTGGTCATAGGTGGTGTGAGAATCCCGGTTGCCGTCTTTTCAGCTCGGCACTAGACTCCGATACCTCAGCAAAGTACATGATGGAAGTACTCCAGTGAAATCATGGAAATGAGCATTGATACACTCCAAAATTCAGCCAGATGCCATTCATTTAACCCCAAAATGCTTTAAGAGAAACAATAGATCATCATGGAAGTTCTGTCTAGTCTTGCTCCCAAGCCATACTGTCGCAGCAGCAATGAAGACGCAGAACTATGGCTCGCCAAATTTAGGCGTTTTGCCAAGTTCCAAAAATGGACTGATGATCGCATGTGTGATGCATTCGCATTACACTTAGTCGGGAATGCACAGATCTAGTTTGAAGATCTGGCAGAGCATGAGACGTTGGAGATAACAACGCTTGAAGCTATATTTCGAAAACAGTACTTTCGTGGTGAACACCATGCCAAGGCCATGAAACTCCTGCGTGAAATAAGTGAACGAAAACAAGGCGAAATGGAAAGTGGCACAGATTACATAACTGAAATGAAAAGACTTTGCCTGAAGACTAGTTCCCCTCTTCCATGCAAAGATGTCGCATGCTTAGCCATAGCAGGTCTTCGACCAGAACTCAAGCCGTGGGTGGTAATAAAGGACCCCAAGACCCTCCGAGACGTCGAAAACGTGGCCATCGCAGCCAAATACATAGAGCAAGAAAATGCAAGAGACAGAGAAAACAACAAATTGACTTTGGGCCAAAAAATGTTGTTTCCAATAGCTCTTCATGATTCGCAATGTAGTAAGGACATGGGTAGTTCAATGCAACATAATGTCGGTTCAGCAAATGCCTCTGATGTGTATGTGACCCCTCGCCACAGAATGTTACTTATGATACACAAGGTGAGTGTGATCCTTATAGCAGCCAGCACCATATACAAAAAATTGGTAAAACCTAACTATGCTAACACGCATATTAAGAAGCCTCATTTCGTAGGTACAAATGCCAAAAAATTACAAAAGTAGACTGTAAATAGTATTACTCAGGGCATACCCCAAAGCACAACAAACATGCAACAGGGTACATATGATACTTCCAGAAATAATCATCCGAATTTACTACAAACAAGTAATAGATGTCATGAGGCTAAACCAGGTAGTAGTGTGAAAATAAGATTAGGCACGCTAACAGTACCAGCATTGGTAGACACTGGGGCAACAATATCTTGTATCTCACAATCTTTGTATGTGAAATCAGGGTTGGAAAAACAGTGTGAGATGGTTGCATCTAGTACGCAGTATATAACTAGAGTAGGAGGATCGCTAACCCAAGTGTGTGGCGAGGCCATCCTCCCACTATAAATTGGGAGACTTACTGTCTACCAGAAATTCCTAGTTATTTCCAAAATGAGAAGTGGCATGATTTTGGGCAGAGATTTTATCATTGAGCAAAAGGCGAATATAGATATCTATATCTCATTTTACAAGGTGGAATGACTGAAGTTCCTCTCAGTGCTGATGGAAATGAGCAAGGGTCCCGTCTGGTCAGAACTAATGGGAACATCACTGTGCCTGCACAATCAGAAGTGATAGTACCTGTGAGATGCAAACGTACTGGTACACAATGGTCAATTGGTTTCATCGAATCAAGTCTTGCATTGCCTGGATCCTGTAACCGGGTTGGAGCACGATGCTTAGTTGAAGTATGTAAAAACAGATCTTCTTATAAGTTGATGAATCCTACTAATGCAGATATAGTGCTAAAAGATAGACAAATCGTAGGTCGCTTCATTCCACTAGATTAAGATGATATTCTTCAGTTTATAGAATCAGACGAGATAACAGAAACAGTGTCAACATTGAATTCAAATGAAGACACCAATACAACAAAGGAAAGAGAAACATGGATGAATAGTGCTCAGGAACTAGGTATTGATCTAACAAAATCAGATATTACATCAATTCAAAAAGAACAACTACTAGTACTCATTGGACAAAATAGGGATGTCTTCGCTGAGAGTATGACAGATATAGGCACATGTACCACTAATCATGACAAACACAAGATAGACACTGGTGATGCCCCACCCATCAAACAAAGGGCAACCCCAAAAATGAAAGAAGAAATATTTCGACAAATTGATGAAATGTTGAAGAATGATATTATTGAGCCTTCAACATCTGAATGGTTATCCCCAGTCATCATGGTGAAAAAGAAAATTGATTACAGAGCACTGAATGCAGTGACCAAACCTATTCACTTTCCGTTACCAAGGCTGGAGGAGGTTTTGGATGCAATAGGCGAGTCTGAAGCACAAATATTCACGACACTAGATCTCTTCTCTGGGTACTGGCAAATCGGTTTAGATGACGAAACCAAGCACAAAACTGCCTTCATCTCTCATAAAGGTGTGTATCAGTTAAAAAAACATCACCATTTGGTTTGACAAATGCTCCGGCATCCTTCCAGATGATCATGACAGACGTTCTGCGAGATATGGCATGGAAATATGCCTTAGTTTATGTGGATGACATCTTACTGTATTCAAAAATATTTGAGCAACATCTGCATCATCTCTCGTCAGTCTTCAGACGGATGCGGGAAAATAACCTTGAACTCAAACCTCCAAAATGTCATTTTGCAGCCCACACAGTTGACTATCTTGGCCATGTCATTTCAAAGGATGGCATATCAGTGAACATATCCTGAGCCTAAACATTGCAGGATGTGCGTTCTTTCCTGGGCCTCTGTAACTATTATCGTAGATTTGTGAAAGATTACTCCAAGATAGCTGCACCTCTGAATCAATTGCTAAAAAAACACACATTCACCTGGTCAGAAGATTGTGACAAAGCTTTTACACAGCTGAAATCTGCACTACAGGGCCCACCTATTCTTCATTACCCTAACTTCAATAAAGATTTCATTCTTTATACCGATGCATCTGCATTTTCAGTCGGTTATATTCTGGGCCAACGGAATGAGAAAGGAGATGAAGTTGTCATTGTATATGGTGGTCGTGCACTTAAGAACTGTGAAATCCGTTGGGGCATCACAGATAGAGAATTTTTAGCTATTGTAGAAGGTATAAGGCAGTTTCATGTGTACCTGGCGAATGGTCACTTCAATGTGATAACAGATCATAGTGCTTTGACCACTCTACAAAGCTTGAAATGCAAAACTGGGCGCAAAGAGAGATGGACCCTGTTTCTGCAGCAATACAATTTTACCATAACACATAAGACAGGAAAGAAACATTCCAATGCTGATGCCTTATCCAGACGAGTCTATCCTGCTCCTAGAGAGCAAAGGATAGAAAACATAATGATCACAGCAAGTATACAGGCATCTTCCTCTGCAGGCGTATTGTCAGCTGCCGAGGATGCCTATATGGCCCTTTCATATTTACGCACTGCAGGAAGTATAGGCAATCTCACTAAATGAATTATGTGAAGCACAAAGACAAGATCCCCAACTCGTACCGTACATTGAATTTCTTGCACATGATCGCATCCCAGACGACAAACAAATTGCCAGTAGATTACTTGCTGACCATCTGTCATATCAGATGTCTGATGGTGTTCTTTATCACCTATATTCTCCCAGAGGAAAGGGTTCAAAAGCTGATAGAGAAGTAACACAACTGTGTGTACCATCCGTCATGAGGGATGACATCTTGCGGTCATGTCACGATAGTCTTGGACATCAAGGACAAGATAGAACACAACGTGCTATTTCACAGAAATATTTCTGACCTAAAATGCAGTCTGACATTGAGTACTACGTGAAATCCTGGGAAATTGTCAGACATCAAAACGGTACTATCATCAGAAAAAGGCCCCTCTCCGACCACTTCCTTTTGGCAGCACATTCAGGCGGTTACATATGGATATACAAGGTCCTCTTACGAAGAGTTCTTGGGGACACAAATACATTCTTTTGTTCACATGCTCATTTTCCAAGTGGCTAGAAGCATACCCATTGAAATCGGCAGAGGCTACTGAAGTCGCCCGTGTTCTGTACTCTGAAATAATCTGTCGTTATGGTGCACCCAAAGAAATTTTATCAGACAGGGGTCAACATTTTTTGTCCCATTTAGTCACAGAAATGTGCAAAATGTTTCAGATAACACGACTCAGAACAAGCAGTTATCATCATCAAACTAATGCCGCATGTGAAAGAATGAAAAGCACTATTTTACAGACTCTGAGGGCTTACTTTAAGCCAGACCAGGCAAACTGGCCAGAGGTTCCCCCTTCAGTGTTAATGGCTTATAGAATGACACCAGCAACTGAGTCTACAGGTCATAGCCCCTTTCAATTGATATTTGGGCATGATGCCACACTTCCGATAGACACAGCCCTGTTGCCAGAACCTAAGATGGGAAGAGATGCTAAAGAGCACTTGAATCAACTTAAAGCAAACTTAGAAATCACCCGTGCTATAGCACATGACAACATAGTACTAGCACAAGTAAAATACACAAAACAACACAATAAAACTGCTGCAGCACCACCATTCAAAGAAAATGATAGGGTTTGGCTATACTGTATGGAGAAAGAGGTAGGTTTATCACCAAAACTGTGCAGGAAATGGTTAGGGCCATATTATATTTGCATAAACTACAACAACAATACATACAAGTTACGTCGGGTTTCAGATCATGTGCTAGTCAGATATGTAGGTCATGCAAACAGATTAAGGCCATACATTGACCCAAATGTCAGACCAACGAATCCCCCAGATGAAGTCAATGCCCCTGATGATTTAAATCCTGAATCCTGAAGAACTACCTCAAACAAATACACAACCACAGAACACAACACAAGCACAACCTTCACAAACACGGCCTATTCCAATGAAAAAACGAAACAACTCGACAATTGCCATCACAAATACAACAGCAAAATAACTCAGAAAAAGTCAAAGAAGACAGAATTAAAAAGATTTTGAAATCAACTAAAAAGGATGGTGATTTTTGGTACAAAGTTCGTCTAACAAATGTTCGAGGGCCTCTCTGGCTCAAAGAAGATCTCCTACCTGGTAATGTGGTTAGACATTTTCATGCCACACAGACTCAAAATGGTAGAGCACGACGAAGATAAGGTGGCACTGTGCAACTTCTCAGGACATGTAACATAATTAGACCAAGCATGTGTCGCTGCTTTTGAAAAAGTATATAGGTATCGCTGGAACCATGGTCTTGTACCTTATATTGCATGATGCAAGAACTTCACAGCAGTACAGATTGTGCCTAACTGAAGCGTCACAAAATGTATTACATAGAATATGGGAACTAAGCATATTTATTTGTATTTCTGTATCATTTAGTAACATTACCCATCTAAAAGCCTTTAGATGCAAATCAAGTAAGAAATTTCCAATATACACTGTACGGTAACACTCATTGTGAAATCGTTTGTTTTGTGTCAATTATATATGTGTAGCCACTTAGTATTGGCAAATACCATAGCCAAAATTTGTATTCTTTGGTGATTATAATGGTTAAATAATCAGAAAATGACAGGAAGTTTGTGAAAATGACAACCCAAGTAGTTTCATTATTCATATTGTCTATAAGCAAAACAATAAATAAATAAAAATAAAATGGAAATACACCCATAATTTCATTATAATGATGCTGGCTGACACAATGGACCACATTCAAATTCATGTTCTCTTACAGGATCATTATTCCTATAAAATGTTCATATTCAATCATTTCTACTTTCTCCCTTCACCATTTCAGTTCCCTGGATTTTATTAGCATTGACATGAAATATGTTATCTAACTTAGTAACAATTGTGATTTATTTCGCTGAATTGCTGTCTCTATTATTTTTCATATATAGATAATAAGTCGAACTAATTTTTCCATGTCAACTTGTATACAGATCTTTACACAACAGTGTTCCATAATGGTTTATTTTTTTTGTTCTTCTAAAGGATGTATCTGTGAAGGTAATTTACTTCCTCAGAGAATTTTTTTTTTGCTTGTTCTTATTACCTAATCAAGTTAGGATGATATACATGTAAAAATGCTGCTAGAGATAGAATGAATAGGTGGGGTTACACTACCGATAACGTTCTGAAGTTTGGTCATCAACTGAACAAAAGCATTCCTAGGCAGTATATATGTGTATTAAAAATTTTAAAGCATCGTCCTGGATGATCCGGGGGCAAATATAACCAGGGAAAGTCACAGTGTACCCATTGCCTATAATATTACTCAGTGTTGAAATAGTATATGGAAGTCTTGTGTATGTAATTTGAATCAAATGTACAATTGGTATTGAAGGCTAACAAACTGTGTAATAATAGAACATGCATGGAGAATTCTACATTGAAAACACACAATGGTATTAACTGTAATGGGGCTTAAACTGCTTATGACAGAGAACTTGAGGTGAAGATTAAGCTGCATAATCTGTGTAATTACTCCTTAATCTTTCGTTGTTGTAACTATGTTAACCAATGACTTGACTGCAGTAATATGTGTAGCCCTGGGTGAACCAAACATGGAACCACGAACCAATACTGTGACTGGTGGTGTTTGGGTAGTCATGGGCAAACAAATAGGGAACCACATATAAGTCTGTCAGATCTCAGTCAGTAAGGCAGTCTTGGGGACAACCTTCAGATAGCGTGAACCACGGATATGAAGAAGGATCTGAACTGTACGTTAATTAACATGCATGGGCGATAACATATGGATGTTACATGTATATGTATGCTGTACAGTAGATGTGAGGGTGAAATACGCTGATCATAAACGTGTAATACTGTTGTAAGTTGTTCTCCCTTTAGACCATGTACTTGAACAGATGCAGAGAACGACAAGATGCGTGATGACCGTAGCTGGTCATAGGACCATCACCTTATTGAATTACAACACATATGAGGGAAGTGGGAACTTGGGTGAAATACGCTGATCATAAACGTGTGATACTGTTGTAAGGTCTATCTCCCTTTAGACCATGTACTTGAACAGATGCAGAGAACGACAAGATGCGTGATTACCGTAGCTGGTCATAGTACCATCACCTTATTGAATTACAACACATATAAGGGAAGTGGGAAGAGGTGCCGACATACTGACTGTGTCGCATGACTTCACAGAAAAGACTTCTGGTTAAACTATTCTAAAGCACATACCAGGAATTAAACGTTTCGTGATATGTGTTGTATCTTAGGTACGCTTTTACTGTACCTGTTTTAAACCCACATGTGTTTGTATCCGTAGATACTTTAAGGGGAGATGATGTTTCAAGTATAAAAGTTTAGGATATGGCCTGGAAATCAAAATCTGGAAATCGTTAAAAAAACGCGATTTTTGTGTCCGTCGACATATTACCGGGAGATATGTCAGGTAACAACATTTAGGTCAAGTTCGAAGGTCAAGGTCACTGTGATCCTAAAGCCTAGAAATTGTTAAATTTCGCGTGTTTTGTGTCTGTAGTTATATTAAGGGTATACGATGTGTCATGCATCAAAATTTAGGTCAAGCTCAATGGTCAAGGTCACCGAAATCAAGACGTCATGAAAAATCACATTATGGGGAGGCGATATGTCACCTAGCAAACTTAGATCAACGGTCAAGGCCACAGGGCCCCCCAAAATCAGGAAATTGTTAAAAATTTGTATTTTTGTCCTGATGATAGATACATTAGGGGGAATCGGTGTGTCACACACAACCATTTATATTAGGTCAAGGTGAAAGGTCAAAGTCACTCGGACCCCAAATCGGGAGATTGTTGAAAATCACGATAAAGTCGATAAATAAGGAGAGACGATGTATTGTACGGGGGTATATTAAAGTCAGTTTTAGCATGAACTGTTATGTCGGTATCATGTTGGTATCACTTGTACTGCATCCGTCTATTAAAACATTTCATGCCGGTACCAGTAAAACATTCTTCTGCCGAAAAGTGACAAGACTGGGGCAGGGGTAAGGGGCGATATCAGTACTATTTCAATCTTAGCTACTACACTGCGAGCAAACCACGGAATTGTCACGGCCCTTACTTTCCTTGCCCATCACCTACCATTAAAGCGAAAACTCGCCTTCTGGATGTTTTCATTCGCATAACTGAACCCTCCTCTACCCCACCCCTCACGTATCCCCCATTTCAGCTTGAACTCTAAACGATTTTCCCGTGATATCCCCATTGTATGCGCTGGAGTACCCTGTTTGATGTTTCGCTTTTATGTGATACAATTGCAGCAACACATTTCAGACATCTCGTGACAATCCGTATTCATTGAACTGTTCGCGGGAATTCACTCACGGTGCTCTTTCTGACTACATGTATATATCATTTTATATGCTTTAGCGACGTTAAAACCTATCCACTCATTATATATATTGTTAGTGTAAATAGAGCTAAGCCAGAATGCCACATTATATTATAGTCACCAGCCAGACCCTCGACAATGTCAATGTTCATGGCTGTACGATGGAGTACCCTGGCATAATAATAGTTTGACCCCCAGTTCTACAAGTATCTTGCCTTATTCTATCCCTGTTGTTTCCATTTTGCATAGATAGATTTATTGCTTTTGTTTTCACTCGGAAATTCTCTAAATGTCAATGACTAGCTGCTTACTAGGTAGTTGGCTATTGTACGTCCTGTCCTCTGTTTAACGCTATATATACTTGTCTTATGACGGCGTTACAAGCGCAGTAAAGAGAAAACTCGCCTTCTAAATGTTTCCATTCACATAACTGAAAAACAACTGATTTGACATATATAGACGACAACGGTGAATATGAGTCTCTTTTTGTAGACATAGAAGTAAACTCAAAACCTTTTACTATTGGAATCATTTATCGCCCCCCTGATAAAAAAGTTGAATATTTTAATACAACCTTATCCTCTATGCTCAACACGATCCATACTGATAAGAAAAACTGTGCTATCATGGGTGATTTTAATATCGATCTGAACGACATGGGCCTTCTAAAAACTTTCTCGAACTTATGAAGTCCCGTTACTTTTTCCCGCAAATTACAAAACCTACAAGGGTCAAATCGAATTCCGCAACTCTAATAGATAACATTATCCTCAATTTTCACCAGGAATACTGCTCACTGATATTACTGATCACTTTCCCATCTTCCAAATTAACGAGTCACAATCACGAGCACCTCCAAAAGATGTCCCAATAATGTCTCGTAATACCTCTCCCAAACAAAAAGCATTGTTTGCAGAAAAAAAAATAAAAACATTAGCTGGGTGTCCGTGACCAACGAAGATACAGCCGTTAACAAGTTCATGGACATGTTTTCAAATGAATTTAAACTCTTATACAACGAGTGTTTTCCTCTTATAGCAAACTCTGTAACTAAGCCTCAAACTAATAAACCCTGGATAATCTCTGGCATACTAAGATCAATCAGGGGGGAAAAACAGACTTTACAGGTTACATATATCTAGAACAGGCCCTGATATAATAACCCACGAATACAAGCAATACCGAAACAAATTAACCCATACCCTGAGAACAGCAAAGAAACAAGTACTTTGAATAGAGATTCAATAATTACAATCATGATATCAAAAATACTTCGAAAATTCTCAACGAGCTTATGAATCGTAAAAAGGCATCGAGCCCACCTAGACAATTTAAGATTGCTGGTGAAGAAATCAACGATCCCTCAATCATCTCCAACAATTTTAATGACTACTTCAGCAATGTGGCATCTGAACTCGCGTCTCAAATCCCAAACCCTACCGTTGATTTCAGAGAGTATCTCACTGGTGATTATCAACAAAATTTCCGTCTTGAACGCTTTACTCCTGAAGAAGTAAGTGAAATGTTGCTCAATCTAAAGAATAGTGCCGCGGGTATTTATGACATACGTATTTCCTTAATAAAACCGTTCGCAAGTATTATATCTATCCCTTTGTGTCACATCATAAATATTTCTTTTGAATCTGGAAAAGTCCCAGATATCATGAAAATCGCCAAGATCACACCTATTTACAAAGCTGGAGAGACGAATCTTGTAAATAATTATCGACCCATATCAGTACTACCCTGCTTTAGTAAGATCCTTGAGAAATTAGTAGTTATAAGAATGCTAGATCTTCTGGAAGACAATAATAGTCTGTGTTCCAACCAGTTTGGCTTTAGAGCTAATCATTCAACTTCCCTAGCTGTCCTATCATTGTACGAATACTTGGTATCTGCACGGGAATCTATATACATTACCACTTTTCTCGACCTTTTAAAAGCGTTTGATACTGTGAACCACGATATTTTATTGACTAAATTGGATTACTACGGTTTGCGAGGTATTTGCAATGACTGGTTCCGAAGTTATTTAACATCACGATCCCAGTGCGTTTCATACAATAGCACATTATCATCATTCAGACGTATTACTTGCGGGGTAACTCAAGGCTCAATTCTTGGTCCTACACTTTTCCTACTGTATATAAATGACATTAACAGTGTTTCACGACTACTTAATATTATCCTCTTTGCTGACGACACAAGTGTTACTTTGTCCGGTAGTGATCCAAACACCATGATAACTGAGTTGGACAAGCTAAACAACTGGTTCTCCTGTAATAAACTATCCCTGAATATTAAAAAGACGAAATTTATGTCCTTCAAACTTTCGAAAAGATGCAATTATGCTGCGGTACCCAAAATATCAATATGTGGAAATGAAATTGAACACGTCTTCAACTTCAAATGTTTAGGTGTTCATTTCAATGATAGGCTAAATTGGGTAACACACATCGATAAAATACGTAAGAAACTTTCGAAAAATATTGGTGTAATCAATCATATCAAGTCCTACCTAAATAACAAATCTTTGTACGTTCTGGATAGTAATATTCCAGTGGGACCTGCATATGGCGTATACATATCTCGCTTAGTAGCATTTGCTAGATCCTGTGTTAAATGTGATGATTTTAATCAACGTCACAAAACACTGTTGCAGAAACTTATAAAACAGGGCTATTCTACCAAGCGCCTCCACTCAAAGTTTCTCAAATTTGGCGATACATATCGCATGCTGATAGCAAAATACGAACGTAGCGTGCAAGATCTATGGGGTTACGTTTCGTAACATGTGTCTAATTCCGCTTAACCCGGGGCTAGGGGCCGTATGAGCCTATGTACTTCAAGATCCTCATGGTACTCATATGAACAGTCACAATCAAAGCGTGACTGAGGTACATCATTTTTAGATGACGACTCTATAACGAATATTATGGATTAAGAATACTGATCAGCGATACGGATTTGATATTTTGGAACATCATGATGTCTTGCCGGCATCATTGAAAACTGTTGACCGCTTCTCTCTTGCAGGAAACAAGCCTATGTTTATGTATACTTTTGTCTTTTTGAATTTGGTGCTAATACTGTTATATGGAAATGGAATAGGTCTTTGGATTATGGACGCGGATATTCTCTAATGGACGACGGCTGGATTATGAATGACGGACTAGACGCTTGTAATTGTATTACTCACTGATCTATCCGTACTTATCCTACTGCAACATTGTCTGGGAAAATACGTACCCAACTCATCTTCAGGGAACTAAAAATACTCCAAAAAAGAATCATTCGCATAATAGCTTCAACCGGTAGACTCGCGCACACTGACCCACTTTTTGTTGAATTGAATATTTTGCCGATCACTGAACTAAATGACCATCTCACTCTGTTGCTCATTCATAAGTTCATTTTCTTTATCACACTATTGCCTTTATCATTTCGGAACTTCTTCATAAAAATCTCTGACGTTCACTCGTATGTCACACGCCAATCCAATACAAATCTATATAGACCGTTTTATTCATCTGACCTATCATTTCATTCTATGAGGGTCAAAGGACCTCGAATATGGAACAAGTTACCCCCTGATTTAAACACATTTTCATCCATTTCCATGTTTAAATCATCATCAAAATCGCACCATATCAACAATATTTATTCCCCCCGTGTGCTGCTCTAGCATTATCCATATAGATCAGGATCAATACATTAACCAAACATAGTTTGCTGATTGTTCGAGGATACGTGTTTGCTTTTTTATATAATTTTCTCACCGCTTACATTCATATCAACATTCCCCAGCTGTAACTTATATTCTTATGTATAATCGAATTATTTCTACAGGGATAGAACAAGCCCTCTGGGGTTTTATTCCCGCCAACTGCATTTTACAACTATACATTGTACAATTAATTTATCTTGGTGAATAAATGAAATGAATGAATACATGTTGATGCATGATCATGCTTTGGTACAATAGTAGGATGCATTATTTCGCAGATATCAAAGTTCCTTTTCAAAAATATGTCTAACAGCAATTGTGTCGAATCCTTCATCGCATCTCAAAATTGTTATCACCCACGACGGTATTTGAGCTCCATAAATCGACATAAATATATCCGTGCCAAATACGTGAGGTATTGATCAGAATCATTCAGTCTATGGCTAGTTTTGACCATTTCTGGAATTTTGGTATGATATAGTTGGGGTAATTTCAACAGTTTTCCACTCGGACTCGTCCCCAAAATCCATTATATGGTCATATAACCTGTTCATCAGACCATATGTGTAAGGTGTGGGGTATAATGATCCCATTTTACATGATGTATTAAATTATCAAGTAAAAAAATATTGCAATAGCGTAAACGGAAAAAATGCATTCCATTTCAAATTTATTATTACCGATAAGGAAATAAGGAGATTTCCAGATCAGTTGTACGTCCACACACAAAATTCATATCTGCATTCACTTTATGGCGTGTTCTTCAGAAGTACATCCACGTTTTACTAGTTTGATTAAATCCTGGAATTATATATTCTGGGCGAAGGAGTAATTCCAAGATTATTTTACTCGATCATCCCTTCATCCACTTCATGATTTTATACCCTTAGTAAGTCCTTCATCCATTGTCGACGTTTTAATGTATGATGACTCCATCTTATGCTTTTTATCTCATCGGTATACAAAATAGTTCATTGCCTTGAAAAGAATATGTAAAATTGACCATTTTCTCGGACGTTTTTAATTCCTCTGCCCAGATTTCATCACGCACAAGATAAATTATATATCTGCCTAGTACAGACACATAAATAGCACATCAGCGCCAATGATTGGTAATACTCTCCAGATGTAGCATCCTCCACGGTTGTTCAATTAGTTATATATATATTTTGATGTTCAATGGGAGGGACAGATACTTCCTCTGTTGCCAGTATAGTAACAAAAGACAGTTGCAGCTGACAACAGGTATTTTCCGATACCCCAATATGCCCACTAACAGATCTAACCGTCAAACATTGTTGACAGCAGTGCACCTCGAAACCGAAAGATAAGCTCTTTTCAGGAGTTGTCCCTTCACTGGAGTAGAAGTATTTCATCACATTTTTGCAGATGTATTTAATGAAATTCTTTGAGACTAAGCAGTATCAAAAACAGTTTAACATTTGTGACATCCTTGAATACTGATATTGCTGAACATAACTAATAATATAATAAGGTATAGTTTGATATATAGTGATCCCATTTTAGATGACGTATTAATTCATCAAAATGAGGAAAGATCTTGAATGAACTGTGAAATAACATACGAAATCGTGTATCGTATTTTTATTTTCGGTATTCATTGAGAACTACTGAAAAGTGTTTGTTGAAATCAAGGAATGTCATGTTCCTGCTACTTCTGTAAAAGGAAAATTATGGGCGTTTGGCGGTATAAAATCAGATCTTCGAAAAATTCATTTTGATATCATAACTCAATTTTAGATATATTGTTCCATTTAACTTTTTTTCGTGTATTTGCAAAGAAAGAAAGAATTGTGTTGATTTTAATTGATATTTTGGTTGGAAATTCCGAAAATGAACTAGCTCCATGAAAAGAATTATTTCAAAAACCGAGAAAAATATCTTTACTTGACACAGTTTTTCCGGATGTGCAGATATTTCTGTTCGTAATTTGGGTAATTTTTCAGCTTTTTATATTTTTCTTTAATTTATTGATGTTTATCTAGCAGTAAGACGAGTTTTGGAAAAGTACCCTTGATTTACACTATTCTTATTGTAATTTTATATTCAGAAACTAGCGAACCACCTAAATATTGAACTCACTGCCATCTTAGGGGGCCTTATGTGATTCGCTAGATGGTGGAATATAATTATTTATTAACAATACCTCCTTGGGATCTTGTTGTCACCACTGGATGGTCTTCGCTAATCCCGTGTTGGTGGTAGTGGTGATGTGTTGCGGGCCCCACGTGCACTCTATCGGAGTCTCTCACATGAACTTGATAAGCTGCACCCATAGATAAAGGTTGGGGTCCACCCGAAGTTGAGGGAACTACAGATTCTGTAAACAGAAGAATTATATAGTTACTGTCAATACCCTATCAGCATCAGTCATCATGCCTGAATGACATACATGCAAGGATCAACAATATCAGTGAAAGGTACAAAACGAGGTAATGTCAGCTTTAATAATAGTGAATGACTTGCACTCTTGGAAGAATAAGCAATCACAACATGTTCAATGCATTATGGTTATATCTCACGATGTTAAATCTACCACTGAAGGCTACCATGCGACTACATCAAATTGCAACCCTCCAACATAGGACACACGGATCTTAGTCCGTCGGCCTTAGGGAGCATTGAAGCATTACGTACGCATCGAGGGGGGACAGGGGGGGGGGGGAAATAGTTGGAACATTCCCATATGTACCCTAGGTAAAATTTTCCACACAGCGGGGAAGGGGAGGAATAGGGGGGATCAGAATGTTTTGCCGGTGTAATACTTGAATTCTTCCTTATCTCTAAAGACGATATTTTTATAAGCACAGCTACTCAGGGGATAGCTTACCAGCTTTACATGATCAACATACTACAATAGCCAGATACCACAGTTCTTCTAGCAAGTATGCCAAATATAAATAAGATCACACGTAAAACGGGGGTCATCAGGGAAAATTTGATTTTAAATCTACATCGGAGTTTCGGATGAAAGCTCTACTTTCAGAAACCATAATTCCAGAAACTGAAACCCAGCTGCCTTACAAATACTGGGAGCAAACAACTGGAGCACTCAAATGACCGATCCCACTACAGTTCAAGTTAATCCCTTGACAATGCTGTCTTGTCCTGGCGTAGGCGAAACTGGTGCACAGCATGTGGGTCATCGTGAAAAACGGGTTGATCCAGGAACCACACAATAAACCATTTTATGGTCCTTGGTTGATCTCTTAATCTCTTCTCCATGTTTACAATACGGAGCGGGGTTTTGAACTATTGAAAACTGGTATAAATATGATAATATGGATACAATATTAACGCCATACCAAGAAAGGGCCCAAAAGCTTACATTTACGTGGCAACATCAGGTGGAAAATATACTAGTTATGATCAGTTGAAAAACTCGCTCCATGTTATAAACATAATGGAGAGACCAAGAGAACAATCAACAGCTGACGGTGTCCCACATGCTGTACACCAGTGTCGCAGACACCCGGGCCTGACTGATTTGTCCAGAGATTAACTTGAGCTATAGTGTGAAACTGCCATTCATAGAAAACTCTTTCTTGCGTGCATTTTGTTTTGTGGTATGAGAGGAACAGTATGAGCGGTGTCACTGGGTGGTAGTATAAAAGGAGCCATGGGTGAGTGCGTGCGCCTGTGCAACTGGGTAGTGATATGGTCTTATAAATAGTGCAAGTGACTGTTGGGCGGCTGAGAAATGTATAGGGGTGACGCAATAATGTTATCGGTACAGTGCTAGTCCTATTATATTCGTTTCATTTTAGACTGGTATCTGTACTGGACCTGGATAATCTTACCCCGACCCGGCATCCAAGGACCGCCTTCAAAATCAGATGATCGTTGAGCCACAGTTTCCTGGCGATTTTCTTGTGTGAAAGTTTCTTTTTCATACTCAGGCTGCTCAGTTTCACGTGTTTTATGTTGCCCTTTCTGGAATGAATAGAGTGCCGGGGTATAATTAATTCAACAAATCAGGAACAATGACTCAAGTGAGATACAATAACCTAAGTCAGCTTTTCGGCGATTAAATTATCTGTGCCTAACATAAAGACTTTCAATATAGGTAGATAAATTTACAAGTACAACGTTTACTGCGCTGTTGAACATGGGGCACTTCAGATCATAAATTGGCCACGAGCCGAGCATTTTAATCGACAGTCCTTGTTACAGCATATGCATGCTGTTGTTGAAATAAAATCTAAGCAAAATAACCGAATTAGTTAACGATTCATGTTTAACACTGACCAATGTGATGGTCAAATTCCATACATTGCTAAATTAAATCAAATAAAATTTTGCTCAGGAGAAATCATAATTGTCTATGAAAATGATATAAGTTACAGGCACGAGATGCGGACTATCCCACATTTTTATGTTTATTTACCAATGGTGATTGATTTGTGTTTGGGATTTTCCGATAATTTTATGGTCAAATATCCTTGGTGGGTCTATGCGAATAGCTGATTTTGGTTATTGCATCCGACTTGAGATATATGGCCAGCTTGATCTATTGTTCCAGATCCCTCTATTCAAACGTCGACCAGTCTTATCTCAGGGATTATGATGTTATCATAGTCTATTTGAAGGCCATATGGGGAACAATTAACAGACACACAATTATCTTTGCGTTCACCAGTTTGCAAAAAATATTAGACTGGTTGACTCCCCTACATATCCATACAGTAGACGCTGCTAATGCGGGCCGAATTCGAATTCAGATTCTACTGGCTGATAATTCCGGAAGCCCGTATTCGGTAGTTCTAAATAGTGATTATCGGAAATATCACCAGTTAAAGAGTATTTATTGACTGATACGCAACTGTGGCAATCTTTGTCTCTTGGGACAGAAAAGTATCACCTACCGATACGCAACTGTGGCAATCACAGAAAAGTATCACCTAGGTTTAGTGTCCTGGCCCGTCTGACGGCCTGATGGGTTATTACCACCTTCTGCCATTTTAACTGAAACGTCGATAGAGAAAATGTTTCAGCTGAGGAAGTTACTGCCACCTGTGGGATTCATGTTGATCAATATTGTGATTCCATATAGGACGATGAACACTGAAAATAGCATTTTAAATTTTTATAGTTAACTATGAAAATGACAGGGAATTTGTGTATTTTCTATGATCAGGCCCGTATAGCCGGGATCTTTCGTGACGTCATTGCCACGTGACGTTGCGCCAATTTCAAGCGTTGGCCAATGCTGTAACACAGACATAGACAATACTGCACAGATCCTTAAATATGTATCAAAGTGGTTTACAAAATAAAAATTAGAATTTGAAGATGTTATTGCAGCACAGTATAATTTATAGGCATTTGAAAACAAAGACATAGCCTGTTAAAGAATGCGATTAAACAAATACAGCATTGCCAATGTAAACCAGTAAAATGGCTCATTGTGTAACCCCGACAAAACATCACTGAACAACGACATCCTTTCGCGCCTTTGGTGGTTGAAGATTTAGATATCGGGACATCCCTAGCCACCGATTCGCGCCTCTCGTAATGAAGAGTAATTACGCTGCGCACATATCCAGTGACAACTTCCCGCGTCATCTTATTAAAATGTGGAGACACAGTTCACGGTCCTGAAATTACGAATCTTGTTTCGCTCAGGTTGGACAGGTTCCAGTTCTGGGTTATGGAGACCCTAGTTTCTAACATTCTCGCCGACGCCAGTGTTTATTACTATTTGTATGTGCTCGCATACTCCATGAAATATATTGTCACAGCAGGTATCTATCGAAATGATATTTATATTTTTGTCGTTTCTAAATAAAGCTACCGTAGCATGTCCAACAGGTAGGGTATTATGGGCGATCCCTGGACACAAATAGCATGGAATTACACTACGAGATACTGCCACGCTTTCAAATACAGTGCACTATATGGAGCGCCAACAGCGAAATGTGTACTGCCTCGGTTGTCGGGAGTACTACAGAGCTCCAATAGCGATGTGTGTACTCGGGAATATGGAGTGTACTATCCCATCGGATGAAGAGAACAATATGGTTCACTAGTAGAGAGGATGTACTCCTTGAGATATAGAGGGCACTATGGAGCACCAGTAGCGAGGGGAGTACTCCTTGAGATACAGAGAGCAGTATGGAGCTCCAGTAGCGAGGTGTGTACTCCTTGGGATATAGAGAGCACTATGGAGCACCAGTAGCGAGGTGAGTACTCCTTGAGATACAGAGAGCAGTATGGAGCTCCAGTAGCGAGGTGTGTACTCCTTGAGATATAAAGAGCACTATGGAGCACCAGTAGCGAGGTGTGTACTCCTTGAGATACAGAGAGCATTATGGAGCACCAGTAGCGAGGTGAGTACTCCTTGAGATACAGAGAGCAGTATGGAGCTCCAGTAGCGAGGTGTGTACTCCTTGAGATACAGAGAGCAGTATGGAGCTCCAGTAGCGAGGTGTGTACTCCTTGAGATACAGAGAGCAGTATGGAGCTCCAGTAGCGAGGTGTGTACTCCTTGAGATACAGAGAGCAGTATGGAGCTCCAGTAGCGAGGTGTGTACTCCTTGGGATATAGAGAGCACTATGGAGCGCCAGTAGAGAGGTGTGTACTATGGAGCACCAGTAGCGAGGTATAGAGCACAATGGCAGTAGCGAGGTGTGTATTCCTTGGGAGAGCACCAGTAGTAGCGAAGTACTCCTTGAGATACAAAGAGCAGTATGGAGCTCCAGTAGCGAGGTGTGTACTCCTTGGGATATAAAGAGCACTATGGAGCACCAGTAGCGAGGTGAGTACTCCTTGGGATACAGAGAGCAGTATGGAGCTCCAGTAGCGAGGTGTGTACTCCTTGAGATTTAAAGAGCACTATGGAGCACCAGTAGCGAGGTGTGTACTCCTTGGGATAAAGAGAGCACTATGGACCACCAGGAGAGAGGTGTGTACTCCTTGGAAAATTGAGCACTATGGAGCGCCAGTGGCGAGGAGGTGTGTACTCCTTGGGATATAGAGAGCACAATGGAGCGCCAGTAGAGAGGTGTGTGCATTTGTACTTTTTGGGATATAGTGAGCACTGTTAAGCATCAGTAGCGAGGTGTTTATTCCTTGGGATACAAAGAGCACAATGGCCAGTAGCGAGGTGTGTATTCCTTGGGATAAAAAGAGCACTATGGAGCACCAGTAGCGAAGTGTGTACTCCCTGAAATATACAATTTAGAGAGCACTGTGGAGCACCAGTAGCGAGGCTTGCACTCCTTGGATATAGAGAGACTATGGAGCCCCAGTAGAGAAGTGTGTACTCCTTGGGATATAGAGAGCATTATGGAGCGCCAGTAGCGAGGTGTGTACTCCTTGGAATATAGAGAGCACTATAGGGCACCAGTAGAGGGGTGTACTCCTTGGAATATAGAGAGCACTATGGAGCACCAGTATAGAAGTGTGTACTCCTTGGGATATAGAGAGCACTATGGAGCGCCGGTGGAGAGGTGTGTACTCGTTGGGATATAGAGAGCACTATGGAGCGCCAGTGGAGAGGTGTGTACTCCTTGGGATATAGACAGCACTATGGAGCGCCAGTGGAGAGGTGTGTACTCCTTGGGATATAGAGAACACTATGGAGCGCTAGTGGAGAGGGTACTCCTTGGGATATAGAGAGCACTATGGAGCGCCAGTAGCGAATTGTGTAGTCCTTGGGGTACAGAGAGCACTATGAAGTACCAGTAGAGAGGTGTGTACTCCTTGGATATAGAGAGCACTATGAAGTACCAGTAGTGAGGTGTGTACTCCTTGGATATAGAGAGCACCATGGAGCACCAGTAGAGAGGTGTGTACTCCTTGGGATATAGAAAAGCACTATGGAGCGCCATCAGCGAGGTGTTCCCTCCTGGGAAATGGAGTGTGGCTCTAACATCGTGTGTGCACCCCTGGGATATAGGGAACACAGGGCAACAAGGGTATCTTGGATATAGAGATCACTTTGAAACGAGTGCAGCTAGATATGTATTCCCTCAGATTAATGAAGAAATGTGGATCGCCAGCAAGTGGGATGTGTACTCCCTCAAATGAAAAAGAAAAAACTACTATGGAGCGTCAGGAGCGAGGTGTGCACTTCCAGGGCAATAGTATTGCCAGCGTCGAAGTGTATAGACCCTGGGATGAACAATGCTCTATGAGTAGGGACAGCAGCGAGTTATGTATTCCCTGGGGTGTAGAGAGCATAATGGAGCACCAGCCGCGAGGTATAGGGCACTATCGTTCATCAGCACTATGGTAAGTAATCCTTTCAAATGGATGCTTCCATTGAGGGGTGGCAGACCTACACCAACAAAGCAGGCGGAGCAACTACTGACAAAATATACTAAAAACAATTACAAATATTTAAAACAAGTGAAAAAAATAGAAAAATTCAAGAAAAATTTAAAAAAAAATCAAATAAATATAAAGAAGGAAAAACCAATGCGGGAATATATCTCATATTAATTTAGAATTCGTTTTTTTCATTTGAAATTGAAATATGTGGGTATGGGGTCGAGCAATGCAGTGAATAAGTGTCGCATTATGTAAGATCCCGAAATATTAAAGGTTATAGGGTCGGATGAGACTCAATTAGATCAGCAGATAGATTGTGCGGCTGGGTGCTCGGAGGAGGAAACATGCTTACGGGGGTAGTGGATGTGGATGGGTTCAAATATAGCATGATGCAAGCTTCCGGAAAATACGAGGGTATGGGGTCGGATGACGGTTAGTTTAGCAGATATTGGGGACTCGTTGCCCCCGGGGGAGGGAACATGATCCCGATGGTAGTGGTTGGGTTGAATAGATATAGCCTTATATAAATCTCCAGAATATATAGGTTATGGGGTCGGGCGAGGTTTGGATTACGAGGTTTAGGGCGGACTTCGGTGCCCTGAATTTGGATACGTTTTCTTGATTAGTGGATGGGTTGAGCACGTGTAGCATGATCTACCCCGCCCGCACCCCGAAGGTTATGGGGTTCAGCGAGGCATAGTTTGAGTGATAGAGGGTGGGAGTTAGTGCCCCGGGATGGGGACATATTCACGGGGTAGGGGATGAGTTGATTAAGTGCAGCATTATGTAAGCTCCGGCAATATATGAGGGTAAGAGTTCGGTGAAGCTTATCTTAGGGGATTGAAGATGGGGATTGGTGCCCAGAGGGTGGGGATGTGCCGCCAAGAACAGTGAATGGTTTTGATACGTGTAAAAACCCGGGATATTTAAGGGTTCGGGGCTTAGTTCAGGAGACATAGGGTCAAACCGAGGAGCTGTGGACAGACCAAACTTTAACATTTCGCTTTACTCTTGTCGAAAAGGGACAGGAACAAGGACACACACACAAACACATACATCATACATCATTTAGATTCTCATATCGAACTTTCCTCAGCTAAAGCTACGAGCTCGAGTAAATGTACTCCACTTTCGTCCCGTAAACATCTCGCTGCTGGAGCTCTATTCTCGGAGGGAGTACACACATCGCACCGACTCTCCATAGTGCTCCCGCCAGGGAGCACATATCTCGTTGCTGGCGCTCTATAGTATGCATCAAATGGAGTACATGTACATACCGCGCTGCTGGTGCTTCACAGTGCTTTCGATGCCCAAGGGAGAACACTACTTGAGCCATGAACTTGAGTTCTCCTTTCGTCTGAGGGAGCACATCTCAGAATTTGGCCGAGATATCGACCAGCCAAACAGATAAATTTTCAAGCAAATACATGTAGTTCTGCTGTGTGATTTTGCTAATATTATGACGAATACCATAATATTTGCATCATAATATCGGAACATCACCAGTCTCAGAACACAACACGTATTTTTTTAAATATCAGACAAAGGATTCAGTGAGTAGATTTGCTGGGACACACAATGGTTAATTCGTTTTCAATTTACCTGGATTACTTACCCAGCTAACGTAATAAGTATAATGCATTTGCAATTGATCTGCATGACGTTCTCAGCTAACATGATAAGTATAATGCATTTGCAATTGATCTGCATGATGTACCCAGCCAACACAATAAGCATAATTCATTTTCAATTGACCTGGATGACATTCCCATCAAACACAATAAGCAGAAGTCATTGTCAATTGATCTTTCATCATTTGATTGATGTTTCTGGAGTGTTGCGCCGACTGTCAATGTATAGACAGATAGCGGCTGCGAGCCGTTTTTCGCGCCATTTTAAATTCTGGCGAGTTTATTCATTGGCTCATTATTAAAAGAGCGAAGTGTTTTTTCTCCAGAACAACTTAACATATAAAAAGGCTGATGGCGAGGACCCGTGACGTATAACACGATCTTATTTTCGGTCTCAAAATCTGCCGGATTTCATGACATCTGAATCAACCAGTAATTGACCCAACGTCGAGAGATTCAAGAAAAAAAACGACCTTTGTTACTTTCAAAAGGAAGACCCATTCCCAGGACCTGCTCAGCTCGAATTTCGATGCGATGTGTGAGCCATGGCAGTTTTTTGATACATGTGCAATCAGAAACTTCGGCTGACAAACGATACCATACCCGATACTGACAGAATTATTTCAGACCCATAGCTTTCGCAAGGTTTCTGCTCTCGAAAGCGCACAATGCGAAGTGCACATAAATTCACAGTTTTGCACTCGTAACGCAATTTCACAAGAAAAAGCTAACAGATCGCCCATTCGTTGATATGAACTTTACAACAAGCTTGCAGATCCGTACTTCAACTATTCTGTTAACCAAATCTGGCCGACAGCCTAACTGAACTGTCCCTCTCATTTTAACAAGTAACTACGGTCGCATGTATTGTTGTTGTAATATAATTCCCAAGACCCGTATTTAAGAGCACCAATGAAAGAGAGATGAAGTGGCTTTAATGGCTTTAATAGCTTTAATAAATTCACTCTCAATTCTATGTGAGGGGGTTCCGTTCGTGGCTATCCTAGAATACATTCCTACTTGAATATTTTCAAAAAATGAAAGAGAATTTATAGGTCTTCACTTTATCAAATACAATTGCCCACAATGAAGATTAATATGGACTCTAAAGCTCATCTAACTTTGTTGTATAAAACCCCTTTTAACTCGCACGAATCCGATCCGCTTTTTCCCGCCTATTTACCACGATCTGGAATTACCCCTGAGATTTTGTATTTTCAAATCAAAATACATAGCACTTCCTATCCTATTTCCTATTTCCATCAATTCCTATCCTAAAGTTCACATCAAAAAGTAACAAAGAATAATAGAGCAGAATTCCAACTAAAATCGTTTGTGAAGAAACTCCTCCTCGGGTGAGGAGGGTGGTTTTAATTTTCGGAAATGCCCTTATACCAAGATGGTGGAAATTTCCTAATTCGGATTTTCATTGCTATTTTTGGAATGCAAGTAAGTGTTTCTGACTGCTATTTTCGGTGTATCGCGAAACCGGATGGACCCTACATTGTGACAGTGCGAATTGGGGGATGTGCAGATGTGAAATTTCTGGTTCGTTTTCTGACGTTATATTTTCGTCTGATACTATAATCCAAGTCATATCGCTTGGCTATATTGATCGTTATTACGTCCAATCAGGAGGGTATATGGACAAGTAAGAAGTGGTATCATACCTGACTTGGTGTGTCGGTGAGAGACTGGACAAAGAATCGGCTGTATGAACTGAAATAGATAAAGAACGAACTTAAAGGATCCGCTGGTGTCAGTATGTTTGTATCGCAAAAGAGACACATTTGTCATGTTTGTTCATGTCTCCAGCGAGTGACCCATACAGGCTTGTATTTTTATCGACTGGAAAGTCAACGGTTATTCTCACGGGCCTTTTTGAAAAGAGTGAGAGAGTTATCCCTCGGTCTATTTATATATTTATATATATTTAGATATAAATAGACCGAGGTAGAACCCACTCACTCTTTCCAAAAATCCCGTGGTTATTCCCCTTATCACATGGCATATTTCAGACAGAGCAAGGTCAATTTTACATATATATATATATATATAGGCCCCTATACTAATATCGGTTTATGATCAACAAACAATGTTAGGATAGGACAGTACGTGCCTATCTCCCGCGACACGTCTATGGTAGGCCATAGGGGACAAAAATCGCCATTTGGTGTAGACACATATTCTTAGCCAATCACAGAGCTGTTTTACGTGTAGACATTAATTATTATATGTCTACATACAATTTAATTCGATATCATATCGAATTATTTTATATCCGTACACATATTATTTAGATACTGCATGAAATATTTCAATGCTACAATACATCAAATTAATTTGTATATGCATTGCAGATGGTTTAGATACTGTATCGAATCATTTTGTATCTGTATACATATTATTTTATATGGTATCGTAAATACATTTCGATGTAGCATCGTATTGAACCAACGAAATCGTCGGAATTATAGACACCATAAATCACTTCCGCTCCTATAATCTGTAACGCACGTTGTCATTGGTTGCTCCATTCCTATACAGGAAACAGAACATTTTGTGGCGGAAGCGATTACTGCATGGCATACATATTTCCAGTGGTCGTGATTGAATGAATTATGTATGACATATATAATGAATTATGTATGACATACATAAAACTGTTGTATGATTGACTGAAATGTATCTACACCAAATAGCCATTTTTGTCCTCTGTGGCCAACCACCAATTAAATATTGGGATGCCATATATAAATAATATGTATACGGATACGAAATGATTTGATGGGGATACAAATTAATTTAATGTAGCATCGAAATATTTGATGCAGTATCTATATAATATGTATACAGATATAAAATAATTCGATATGATATCGAATTAAATTGTATGTAGACATATAATAATTAATGTCAACACGTAAAACAGCTCTGTGATTGGCTAATAATATGTGTGTAATCAGCGTTGGATAATAGGAGCGACGTTTTCGTTGCATTTCACCTTTTCAAAGCTAATGCTATTGCAAAGTCATTAGCTTTGAAAAAGTTGGGAGTATCTCCAACGAAACGTCAGCTCCACAGCAATAAAGAAGTTGTTATCCATAGAATAGCCTTGTGTTATATACGCCGACTTCTAAATGCCTATCAAAGAAAAAAATATGTGTCTACACCAAATGGCGATTTTTGTCCCCTACGGCTTACCATACACGTCGGTTAGCTGAAAGGAGTTTGTTCTTCGTCCTGAGAATTATTTATCGCCGTATACCACAAGCTAAATGAGAGGTCTATCTATATGTTTTAGTGCGACCTACAAATTATTGATACTAAGAAGCTAAGAAGCACAGAAGTTTGATACTGAATAAATCCGACTTGAGACTCATAATTAGAGAGTGACTGTAGTCTTTTGTAGTTTAAGGTGCAATATCTTCATAGTTAATGAGAAATAACTTGGCAGATTATTGGTTGTACTGCAATGCTATTGCAGAGTCATTGTTGGGGGTGTTCAGTCAAAAGGAGAAAGAATGTCACAGATTACAAACGTGTTTAAACGTCTTTATTCAAATATCTTTTTTTAATTCACCAAAAGAGACAATTCATATATATGTCATATTTCAGCTCCCTGTATTTATTGAACCTTCGAGATTATCTTAGGTTTCCCAGTATAAATCTGACAACAACACGCCATGCTAGGCTTTGGTTCTGCCTTTGATCAAAACTATTTTGAAAAACAGGATACATATGTTTATTCAGTGGATGACACAGTGCAAAACCCGCGTCCTCAGAGTTTGGCACCAAATCGCCAGCAGTAAATGTAAGCGGCCAAGACCACTCGGCCTACTCAGCTTCCACAAAAGAGGAAGTTCGGAGATCGGAGTCTAGATAGTCTTACAACTCTGAGGACGCGGGTTCGAATCTCGCACGGGACTGACCCATCCAGCACTAGTATTTGTGCTTTACTGAGAAAGTGTCATCCTAAAAATAATTGGATATAAATGTTATCTACTTTCTAAATGGCATTAGTATATATAGGATACATATGGTTTGATAACTACGTATGCAATATGTTTGGTAGCCAATATCATCGACCAAAAAACTTCTCATTCCAAGTTAAATTCTCATACCCAGTTGAATGCCAATATGACGCCTCTTGATACGAACAGCGTAAGTTGAAGAGTGTAATTAAAAAAGGCAGTCAACAGAGAATAAAGCGAAAAATACACTTTGTAGAAATATAGTTCTAAAATACAGAGTATGTTACAAAAAGAAAAGGAGATAAAAATGTGTTGTTTTTTTTAATTTATCTTCAAATACCTTGTGTATTCCAATATATGTTTCACAGTCCAAAAATTCATATCAGTCAAACAGCAACACACCTAAATTGTAGATCAACAGCTGATGTGCATGCCAAGTCTCAACGTAGTTTGATTCAAGACTATGGGCTAAAAAATCACCAAGCATTTATTGGTGAGCCACACAAGTGACAAAACAATGGGAGGAAGCAGGAAAACACAAAACTGGGCAAACTTGTTCTGTCAAGCATGTCGTAAACTTTTCAGTCAATATAGTTTGTTCTCATATAACCGGCCTTAGTCATTAGAATATTCCCCACGTCTGACTGACATCTTATTTGTGAAAGTTATATTGATAATGGAAAAAAATATTTAAAATATATATATTTTTTCTCCAACAATCAACTTTGCAAGATAACCATGTTGACCAGTGTTCCATCCCTTTAAGAATAAAGAAGAAATTAATATCATACCTGCAATAAAGAAGAAAGTAATATCATACCTGTCTTTGGCTCGTTGTGCCGGTGGAAAAGTGGGCGGAGAGGTAATCAATTACAGGAGCTGAAATAAATGAAACAGACGCTGATGTGAGTATGTTTGTTTCCTACGCTGATCAGAAAAGACACACATTTATCTTGTCTGTACATATTTCCCGAGCGAGTGCCAAAGTCTGGCCTAGCTAGGCCAACTGTACGAAAACACTCGTATTGAGTTTTACCAACACACAGGTCAAACTTGCCTGCCATCGGTTAAGCGGACGTCGCTCATAGGTCCTGAAATATCAAATCAACGAAAAAATACCCTACTAGTCTGTATTATGTGTGACCTGAATATTATCCACTGGAGATTGATACTAAGTAAATTCGACATGTCGCTCATATTCAGAGAGCAAAATGTGGCCTCTTGAACAGACTGTATATATTTATAACTTTAAATGTGCAATGTCTGTCCGTCCGTCTCTTGTCTTACAACTCGTGAATCGTTTGACGTAGAGACAATGCGTACGCCACTGTTAACAGGATGGGGCGATCCCGCTCTCTGAAATGGAAGAAAAAAAGGTCGTTTTTGCTCAATAACTTTTGATTCCTTCTGAACCAATGCATCAAAATTTCAGGCGCATTGATTTATCTATTGTTCTATGTTATACAATTAATTAGTCATGTGAAGAACCAGCCAATGTTGTTTAAACAGCACGAAGGATGTTTGGCCTATTATTATGCAAATTAGATAGATGACGATTTACTATTTCACTACCATTTAATGCGGATAGATATGTTTGTATGCGCCTCAAGAGAATTTTGCTGAATTCATTATGCGAACTGATTTATTGGGCGAAAACGACCCTTTTTACCTCCATTTTAGAGAGCGGGATTCCCCTAACCTGGTTAACACGGTAACGGTCTTGCAAGCCAGAATGACATCTCAGCTGACAATTAAACGTTGCTGATACGTTTTGACAAAGATATAATGTCCTTGCAGAAACGTTATGATGCAACATTGTGTCAACTTCAATGTGTCAACGTAAATAGCAGTAGTTAAAAATCACCACATCTCAACATCACTACGTGCATTGCATGAACCGTGGGGCGAAGGACTATCATCAGAATTTCACCTCCAGAAAGTAGCTAGGAAAATGCCTTGGGGTGTTGGAGAGCCAGGAGGAATTACCAATCTCTATATTTGGAGTGAGTAGAATTTAACGTCTCTAAACTATTTCTATCATATCACGACGATGCCAGCTTGTAATCAAGCAGTCTTGATGCCACCATTTTACATTGCTGCCTTCATGTAGGCAGACATAACACTTCACCCAGTCACATTATCATGACCCCAGACCAACCAGTCCTTGATCTATCCTCTTAAAGCTGAGTGTCATGTTTTAAGTCTTTGATATGACCCGACCTGTAATTCTCTTTTTAATAGAAGTAATATATTTTTCGATGTTGTAAGAGCTACGTTACGTAGTCACGACTGTTCCTTAGACTCGTACCCAGCTCCAATTCGCTATCGCTCTATGGAGACTAGTTATCGACAGGCATTTAAAATCAGCACTGCACAGTGATTGGCCCATGGTATTCTCCACCCGATTTATTTAGGAAACATACCATAATCGCTCATCGCTCATCAAATCTTACAAAGGATCTATATAATACTTGGTGGATTGGAGGTCGTAGCGCTCAAAGGCCCTTTATCGCACCATAGACGAGCACTGGTCACTAGATACACACGAACAACAACAACACCCAACATTTACCGGTCTAGATTTAGACCGGTAATTCAGCCAATCAGAGAATACAAAATGCCTGTCGCTTACTAGACCCCAACGGTGCGTGTGAGTTGGGGGCTAGGTACGAGTCTAGACTGTTCCTATCAATAATGCCTGCGGTTGATAGCCGCAAGCGACGAGTATTGATCTCGTACCATATAAACGTTCATTTGTATGCTCCTTACCGGTTATTTTCTGGAAGCTACTCTCATCTCTGCCACGTTTGTGGCTTTTATCAATGTTTGCAGTGCTGGTGATGTACAGCTTATCGCCAGCACTGCGAACTTTAATAAAAGTGATAAGCGTGGAGGAAAAGGAATTCGCTTCCAGAAAATAACCGTTATGGAGCATAAAAATGTTCATGAACGGTTTGATAAATGTCTGGGGGTTTTTTCGTTTTTTTTTCTTCTTTTGTTTCAAAACAGTTTTAGCATGATACAGATGGTGGCGGATTCCTTATTAAAATTATAATGTAATTTCCTCAAATGTATTCGCTTTCTCATGAAATAGTCTTCGTTGTTATGGCGCCACATATAGTCAACCAAAACAACGTCTGAACTTTAGGCTGATATCTCTGGACATGAAATGTAGTTCGATGGCCAGCAATACCTGGATGTTTTCTTAGAATATATGGTACGTGCTGTAACACACAAGTAATACTTCGAAAACATTGGCTAAGGAGGTTGTTTGGTTGTCGTCGAACGAACTGCTTTAGTCCGAATTACTAATACAGACCGAAACGGAAAGAAAAAAATTGGACGTCAATCACTGCACACGGTGTGGGGAATTGAGACAGAGGTACAAACGGCATTTTATCGCATAATTAATATGTTTTGGCATCTCAAGCACTGTGACAACCACCTAATGTCTCCATTAATCAGATGGAATCTGCCTTCAGACACGGATTTTGTCAACAAAACCGCTGTGTTTCTTTCTCCACAGTTGACATGGACATGCGCAGAATATGGTTGAACTTTTGTCTCACGTCATCAAAAAATTGGTTATAAACCAATAAGCATCAGACCGGAGTTAATCACTTCCAGGTCAGTGCCCACGACCTACATTGTTTATAAGCTTGAAACTGTGCTTCCTGGTGTTGATTTGGGGCACTTTGGGAAAAGCATGGTGGATGGAGACATGATCAGTGAGGGGTGAGTTAGTGTCCCACAAGGTGAACATTATCATGCCAAGTGGATTTATGCATCGGTAGTTTTCTGAATTTTTGTGATTTTTTATGCTAATACATAATAAGTAACAAAATTATTAGTGGTCTGGCGCCTGTCACAGTAGATTTTCACATTTGACCAGAGAACTTTAAATCGTCACTGCGGCAACGGTTTTGACTTGATCAGCCCAATTTTTTCCAGGCTGATCCATAAATAACGTACAAATATTAGGGTTGTTTCAAATTTATGTTATTAAATTATTAATAAAATAAAATAAAAATTTTAATTAATTTTAATCATTTTTTAAATATTAACATTATTTTTTTTCTTGCCAAATGTGGGTGAAATAAACATCATACTGATAACGCTGGGTAACATCTGTTGCATTCAAATGCCATTTACGCGACAAAATGGAGACATTTTGGAGCAAATATAGGCAAAAAATGACTGATTTGTCACTACTAGGGCCAAACAGTCAATGCCAAATACGGCGGGGTCCACTTAACACAGCTGGTAATTATGAGCAAATTAACTTTCAAGATACAATAAAATATAAATGGAAAGAAAATTCACATAGATACAATTACATGGGTTTTTTTTCAGAATCTAGACTTCAGTTCAAATCTGGAATGCTTAAATCATCTATGCATAAATCCACTTTATATCAGTCTAAAACCGCATGAAATTAATAATCATCATATCAACTGTAAAAACTCAGATTTTTGTTCCGCACACAAAGAATTTCCAAAATGCCTTTTGCATTTGTAACTTGTAAAATAAGATCTGATTAACTGAGTCATCAATTAATCTGACTCTTGATGGTTGCACATTTTTGTGTGTCTAATGTCAGTCTCAGTTGCATCATAGCACATACTTTCTCTTCATTTCATTTCCACTATCTCCAGGATTATAAGTTTGTCATTTTCTTTCATATTCGAATCCAGAGATCTTGTGGGTAGTAAGGAATATGGATTACAGGCATCAATCTAATGTAGTCCAAATGAGCAGCTTGTGAACAAATTATGTTTTGTCACATTTTGAATTTAATTTTTCTTCATTTTTAAGTTTTAATTTGAAAAATTTCATAAAAATTAAAATAATAATAAAAAATTAAAATATTATAGAACATATCTAGCCTTATACTTCTTTTTTATAGGCAGAAAGATTGTCGACTTGGTGCTTTTTACCAGGTGGAAAATATGTACAGGTTAGTGAGATATTGTACTTTTTACTTGTTCCTTATACTTAAGTTATATGGGACAAACTGAGGGGAAAATATAAAGGGGGTACCCTTGGTTTATATGCTGTTAAATCTCTATCTGTGCATAGTTTTATCTGTGCCTTCTCAAGATAGTTTGGGGATGGGTATGGTTTGTTCGGATGAGAGCAGTCTTTATTTCAACAATGTTTCCATCCTTGACAGTCATCATACCGGAGTTCATCACTTCCGGGTCAGTGCCCACGACCTACATTGTTTAGAAATTTGAGAGCAGATATTTATGGATTTTATGAGCTGCGATTTTTCTGCATTTCTGATACATCTGATATTTCAACTTGCAGATGAGGCTTCAAACTGTACTTCCTGGTGTTGATTTGGGCCACTTTGGGAAAAGCATGGTGGATGGAGACATGGTCAATGAGGGGTGAGAAGGCTCCCTGTTTACAAATTGAATGGCATTCGGTAGCATCAATTAATGAGCTGTCAGTGGCGGGAATTTGAAATTTCCATGGCCAACCACTGTCAAGACTTTCACAGTTAGTGTCGCACAAGGTGAATATTGTCATGTCAAGTGGATTTATGCATCGGTAGTTTTCTGAATTTTTTGTGTTTTTTTTATGCTAATACATAACAAGCGACCAAATTATTAGTGGTCTAGCGCCAATAGCGACGTGCGTTTATTCACGTGATCAGAAAGGTTACGAGATAAAAATAGCGAAGGTCATACCCTTACAAATATGCCAGAAAGGCGCGAAAACGTTAAAATCAAGGTTTTTCTCTCACATTTGATCACATTTTGTCAGCATCAAAACAGTCATGAGAGATGGTACATGGACAAAGAAGCTCAGGTCGGTCAAACTGTATCACATTTGCATATTATTTATCTCTCGTTTCGTTATTTTCGTCAGCGAAAGATTGCGAGAAGGCACTTTTCGGAAGGCCAGCTTTTATCGCGAAAAATTAACCTTCGTCCGCTCTGAGCTGTGACAGGAATGCCACGCCCCCTTACCCTATATTTACCTATCACAGCCAATGTTTCTGAGTTAAAGTAACACTCTATTTATTTAAGTTAGTTACTTCTTTGTGTCATTGAATTTATTATCCTATGTTACAGGTGTGGCATTAAATAAGATAATCTACCAACCTGGTTCCAGATATTCCCAGCCGCAGGCTGTACCCTCTCTGGAAAGTATTAGCTAAGATTTATAGCGTCTCCCTTCCCTCACCGCTATGCCGACGACAAATACATTTCCCTGGTGGTAATTCGAACATCTCTATGGCGCACTTATTATTACCTTTGCGCCCTATTGCACCGTCATTAACTTGAGAAAAAGGGCCGCCATGAATAAAAATACCATAATCGATGTTGTGATCATCATCCCCTGTATACACGGGGTCTATTATGACGGAAATGCCCATCTTCTTGACCCTCGATTTCAGGTGATTTTGAGGCTCCATAGGGATAATTTTAACGTCTGTAATTAATTTTTGACCGAAGAATGGCCATTTAGTCTGCCATTTCTGTATTTTTATTCATGGCTGCCCATTTTCTCAAGTTAATGAAGGTCCAATAGGGCGCAAAGGTAATAATAAGTGCGCCATGGAGAAGTTCGATTTACCACCAGGGAAATGTATTTGTCGTCGGTAAAGCGGTTAGGGAAGGGAAACGCTATGAATCTTAGCTAGGAAAGTATACGACCAGCAACATAAAGACTAGTCCGTGAATGATCTCGATAAGCAGTCTGGAGGAGTCTATTACGAACATGTCAGGGGCGGGTGACATTCTAAGATTGTACGGAATAATTGTGTCACCAGGTGTATTGCTGTGCGCAGTGAGATAACATCAACCAGATATACCTGTATTTTCCGACTATATTAAGGTTTGCCAGAAATGTTAACATATATTTTCCACTGGTATGTGTGCATATTGTAACGATGTAAAATAATCCGGACCCCCTCCAATAATAATCGTGGAGCTAAAAATCGGAGTTTTCGAGAAAGATATCATCTGATCTCGGATCACGAGGTTGTGATAAGTAATGCCCTAGTTTTCAGTCCAGCTTTTGTATCGTACAAGGACACACATCGGAGAGCAAATTAACATGTCGATGGAATATAGAGTTTCATTTCTTTTTAACTGTACACCATTCTATTTGATTTGTCCATTCGATTATACATATTTAGAAAAGGAGTTTTGGTAAAGGAGTTCATCAAGTCCACCATCGGTGGCATTTGAACCACGGTGATAAATATAAACAGGGGAGATAATCCACATTTTGCTTCCCAAACTTAGTCAGTATCATCATTATAGGTTCTATTTACAACAAATACACTCGTTAGTCTGTACGACAAAAACACGCATGAATCCGAACATATTCAACATTTCCCACAACCTACAACTTGACCCATCAAACATGTCTCACCGGCGTGTCAGTGCAGCTGAAATGACAGACCCACGCGATGGATGTTGAGAAATGAAATTGACATATGCATCTGACCTTTCCTTCAACACATATTGACAGATGTGAATAGACTGTCGATTCGGTGTCAGATCTGCCTTATCTCCCCTGTTTATATTTATGTTCTCTGGATATTACTTTCTTTTCTGTTTTTGAACCATTCCCCGTGATTTAAACGGAACATGTTTTTTTTCCACTATAGATGCGTCAGCCAATCAGTAAACAGCTGGGTGCCCAACTATTATTTTTTTTAATTCCCGTTCCAAATGACTTCTCAAATGTTATGTGGATCTATCATACTTGTATATATAAAAAGCCACAGAAGGTGGTTTCAAATGTAGCGGATTTCCCAGATCCACTGGAGTGCACTGGGACATTTTTTTTGTGTGTGTGAAAACTTCCGCTATTACCGTTTTGTAGAGTAGCCTTCTGTGCTCATAATCATACTTTTCTCGAGAATTTGAAAAAAGTGAAAAATGCGTACTGTGGAACAATAATCGATATACCATTTGATCAGGTATATGCAAGTTTGTGTTGTTGGGAATTGGTTTCGATATCAACATAAATATGGTGTCGAATCACTTATATCAATAATCATTTGATACTTGCCCTTCCCCAAATCTCATTGTTCGTTTAATATATTTTCGAGTTTTCTTAGCCACCAAAGAAGCGTTGGTTAACGAGTTCCCAGAGATGGTTAACATTGTAGCCGTCTTTGTTGCACTGAAATCAACATGGATTAGAAGAATTTTGAACTCCAAGTGGAGAATTGCTCCCTAATAACTACTGAGCAATGAAAATGGATATATAAGTTAAACTTTAGAATGACAAAAAATAACACATTACAATAGTTTCAAAATATTATTAATCATTTTGTTTTGGCGACAAATACAATTCTCTGTAAAATAAAAATAATAAGACTCGCAGACTCGCAGTTGTGTACTTTTTATTAAAACGATGATGAAACTATCATTCATATTTTGTGGGAGTGTAAGAAAGTTATTGAATTGTTTGCAGAGATTAGTGATTTCCAGATCTATTCGAGATCACTTTTTCTTTTAATAAACACATGTTTCTTTGGGGATTTATTTATCCATCTGGAAAACATATTTTCTATTAACCTTGAAGCACTATATATACTCCATTACATGTTTAAAAACCAGACTGTCAGTGAACGCCTTTGAAAACAATCTGAAGAATGTTTATCTAACACAGAAGTATATTTCAGTTAAAAATAAAAATTACTTCGAATTCATGGGCCCATGGGCACCGCTATTTTAAGGATTATTATTTTTTGTCAAAGTTGTTCCCCTTTACAGGGAATTGAACGTGATTTGGTTATTTTAATTGATAGATTATTTATATGGTCTAAATTTAGATTTTATTCGTATTATAAGTGTACATGAAATGTATCTGGCTACCCTGGTCACGTGGGTGTGTTAGAGAGAGAGACACATTTGTTAAAGCATGACCACATCCTGCGATAAAAAAAAAATAAAAAGTATATGCAAATATGGAATCCAAGTAAGTGTTTCTGGTTGCTATATTTTGGTGTACCGTGTCGCGAAACCGGATAGACTATACATTTTGACAGTTCGATATGTGGACGTGAATTCCTCGTCTGTTGATTTTTTTACGTTTTTTTTTAAATTATGGTCAGTGAATCAACTTGAATCGTACGTTCGAACAAGTTAACTATAAACCCTATCAATGGCAAAATGTGTTAACATATGTAACTATATATCAATTTATGCGTCATTAAAAAAAAATGCTACTTTGTTCATATTTTCTGAGTTATTCAAGAAATATTGGAGGGGCACATTTCCCCGACCTGCTTAAGATGGCCTGTGTGCAAGATAAAATTGATATCATACCGGACTTGATGTGTCGGTCCGAGACTGGGCTGATAAACAATTGGTTGTACGAACTGATATAGATGAAGAAGTAACTTTAAACAGCCGCTGATGTAATTATATTTTGTATCACAGAAGACACACCTTTGTTTTATCTGTTCATGTCCCTGACGAGTATCCAAGCCTGGCTTACATCTAACGACTGAAAAGTTAACAGTTATTCCCACTGGTCTTGTGGAAAGAGTGAGTGTGTTATCCCTTGGTCTATTTATATGTTTATATGTATTCAAATATAAATAGACTGCGATATAACCCATGCACTCACTCTTTCCAAAAATCCCCGTTGTTATATTCCTCTTATAACATGGCATATATCAGATATAGCTGGATCAATTGTAAATATGTTTACACTGATTTCGATTTCTGACATGTCTGATAAGCAAATAATGTCAGGGTCGGGCAATATACGTGTCCTTGTCTGTCACGCGTCGGTTAGCTGAAAGAAGTCCCTTCTTCGTCCTGAAGATTATTTATCGCCGTATAACCCAGGATAACGGGAGGTGATTTATGTTTATTCACAGGAGTTTGATACCAAGTACATCCGAGTTGAGGCTCGTAATTAGAATGTGACTGTAGTTCTCTCGGTAGAGTATATCTCAACACCCAATACCAGTCTACTGAGGGGCATTGTAACAGGCACACCGATTGGTCATACTGATACCTATCTGCTAAGGGCCAGTGTAACAGGCACACCGATTGATCATACTGAAACCTGTCTGCTATGGGCCAGTGTAACAGGCACACCGATTAGTGCGAATCGATGAACCAAAAAAAAAACCGAATCAAACATTTTCAGATTGACCCTGTCTGCCGTGATATTACATCGAATTATTATTTTGGTTCAAGCGGTCATTTTTTTTCTCTTTTTTTGCTAAAGTACAATCCAGAAAAGACTTCACATTAAACGCGAGCGTGACGCGAGGAAAATTGATATTAGAACTGACTGGGTGTTCAGGTTAGCGAGACTGACAGGACCGTCGCGCGATTTCACAGCGGTGTATTTGGAGAGCACTGTCAAATAAAAAAAAGAGACAATTGAGAAGAATAAAGCGACTAGAATAAGCAAAATAATAGGTACGAGTAAAGGGTATGATTGTATGCGTCTTTCAAGCCTTTATATGGAAATCTTCTTTATGGGCAATAGTTTTCTATAGAAAACAGAATTGTTTAATAAAACTGCAGAATTGTTTAACGAAACTGCTAAACTGGCATCATAAAGGCTTCATGTTTTGTTAATCAGGAACCTACATGAAAAGTACAATTTTCGATTTTGAAATCTAAGACAGTACGAAAATTCAAAACCATTCATGAAAAGATTTCACTAATGAAGTCATACTCAGTCGGAATACCCCAAAATATACATAGATATAAACTTTCAGGAATGTAGGGTAGATTATTGTTGAAATATCTCAAGCTTTCAAGACTGACACTAAAACCTGCTGTGAAACAGTAACATTCATTCCAGTTGAGTTGAGCCTCAAAACAGAGCAAAACAGTGCCATAATCACGTCACATTGAACTTTGACGCCACATTGATCTTGATAATCAGCCTGTCGTTGTTTAGATAATTTCAAACACGTTACAGGCAAAGGTTCTCCTGGCCACGATATTACAGATATTTTTCTGAACCATCTTGAACTCTCTAATTAACGTCTTTAAATAGCTATAAAGATTTCGACGTTTGGTTATAGAATGCCCATTTTTTTAAATATTGATATGCTCTAAATAATATTAACGTGTTACGACAAAAATTACCACAACCCGATGGTGGAACATTTTTAAAAATAAGCGAACTGGAAAATGTATGGAAAATGCCAGTCCCGCAGTTTATGAAACTACCGCGATATATCAAAGTCATTGGTAATGTAATTTATCAATAACTAAGTTTTCTATAATCTAGCGTCGACAACAGCTGTGATAAAACAAGGATAGATCGCAATCCCATAGGCAAATTATCAAGATCAATGCCGCATCAATAATTTAACGTGATAATGTACCGTTTTACCCTGTATTGAAGCCCAACTCAAATGGAATGTTGGTTTTGTACAGTAACAGTGTTCTCATTTTGAAACGATTGTGATACATGTATCTTAAAAATAATCTATCACATATACCTGGAATTTCATAATGCCTAAGTATATTATAATCTATCTCATATACCTGGAATTTCGTAATATCTAAGTATATTTTTGAGGGTCTTCTGACTGAAAATATGGCTACATTGGTGAATAATATCATGAAGGATGATTTGGAATTTCGGCCAACTATGTCGACTTGCAGCCTATTAGATTTCAAAATCGGAAATAGAAATCTTCATGTAGGTGCTTTATTAACAAATATTAAACCTTTGGGATGCCCAGTTTTATTTTAAAAGTATGCTTTCCGGAGAACAACATTGCCCATAAATGAAACTTTCACATATTACGACTTTGCAGAAGCGTATACTATCATGCACTCATCTCGTACAGATTTTCGTAAAAACGTGCATTATGATGACCGTGATATTTTGCTCCTTCTAGTCGCTTTATTTCTTCTCATTTTTCATTTTCTGAATTTGTCCTCTCAATGCTCGGAAAATTTGATTTACACCGCTGTTTAAATTCGAGTTACCCCGCGGTTAAAACCGATTTACCTCGCGGTAAAAATAAATTTGCACCGCGGTTAAAATCGATTTACACCGGAGTCTAAATCCGATTTACACCGGGGTTAAAATCAACGGCCTACCTTATATATCTGAACACGCGTCAAAAGTTTTCCAAGGCACGCATGCTTTTGTTTTTTGTTTTTGTTTTTGTGATCGCGTCGATGGTTTCGGAAGTCGCGCTTATGCTGAAGGGAAATCGGAATAATTCATTTATATGATTGCACTTATCCTGGCACACTTGAATTCCTACATTCATCATCAACGACGGGACGCTGTAGCCTACAAAGCTCTTTCAAGACGTTGCAGCGATCTATCGAGAATACGAACTGTTATTGTACAAACTCGCGCACTGGATAATCGAACAATTTTACGTGGTCGCACCAGATTCATGTAGCGACGCGTTTTATTTTGTTAAAGACGCATTAATTTAATCTCTCCACGCGACTGATTTATTTCTGGCCACGGCAACTAAAATTACAGGTGAGTATGCCGACTGTAAGTGAGTATGCCGATTGTAGGTGAGTATCCCGATTGTAGGTGAGTATGCCGATTGTAGGTGAGTATGCCGATTGTAGGTGAGTATGCCGATTTGGCAGACGCGTGTTTATTATGAGATTTTGTTTTTGTATTCGATTTTATACGCATTTATTGGTCTGCGTCATACTCGCATTTAGGTTTTTGTTTTGTCTCGTTTAAAGACAAGTTTTTTCTGAGCTGCACTGTTTATATTTAACAATGCTCTGAAGAGTTGAAACGGTATCCAATTGATATTGTTGCGAATTTTCTTTCTGTTAGCTATATCAATTTTGTTATCCAGACTGCTGTAGATCAATATTAATGTAAAACTGCTCAAATCTATTATCCAGGCTGTTGTTGGTCAATATTAATGTAAAACTGTACAAATCTGTTATCCAGGCTGTTGTAGGTCAATATTAATGTAAAACTGTACAAATCTGTTATCCAGGCTGTTGTTGGTCAATATTAATGTAAAACTGTACAAATCTTTTATCCTGGCTGTTATCGGTCAACATTAATATAAAACGATTCAATATTTGTAATTTATGGTACACGAATTTCACTTAGCACAGATATCATGTTCTGCCAAGGAATTACTGACCATATATTTTTGACAAATGCAATGTCTCCATAGTCAATGAGGAATAACTTGACAGATAGGACATCATTGGTTATTTTTGGGCTTGTCCAGTCAAAAAAAAAAACCCACCAAAATGTTCACAAATTACAAACGTGTTTGATTGTTTTTATTCAAATATCGCGTATAGTTTTGTACAAAATTGCACCAGAACAGACGGACTGGTATGTCAAAGGAGGTGTTCGCTTTAGATGGATATTTTTACCTGCGGCACGCAGGTCTACGGGAGGCTCGCGTTGTTGTTGTTGTTGTTCTTGTTGTTCTTCTTCTTGTGACTTTTTGAAATGCGCATGCGCTAAGAGAGTGTGATCTCTGCCACACTTTTCTTTTCAACCTCCAATCTCACATGACAACACTGTCTTCAAGCGCGTTTGAATTCATTTGCAACTATATTCGTTGGAATGAATTATTGCTTCGTTAATTTCCGGATTGGATTTATTATACATGAGAATAGTGTGAATAACGTCAAAGGACCTACGAAGTAGGGTAGGCATTAGGACTTCGACACGCACGGAACTCTTGGACCCCCAGTTGAAATCCTGCCAATATTAAGATGGGCACGGCCCAAGTTAGAAACACCAGTGATTTTAATCAAAAATCACCAGAAATTTTCATCAAAAGTAGGTCAGCTCGAAACATGCTGGCAACAGTCCCCTAATGCATGCCCAGTGTGAATAACGTCACAGGACATAAGAAGTAGGGTAGGCATTAGGACTCCGACGCACGCTGAACTCTTGGACCCCCAGTTGAAATCCTGCCTATATTAAGATGGGCACGGCTCAAGTTAGATTCACCAGTGATTTTAATCAAAAATCACCAGAAATTTTCATCAAAAGTAGGTCAGCTCGAAACATGCTGGTAACAGTCCCCTAATGCACCTTCATGCCAAAAATCAAGGTTCTAATATCAACGGTAACACTCAGATATAACATATCTCTCAGATATAACATATATATAAATATTAATATTCATGTCACTGTTCCATTGTTTCTCTTGTTGTATTCCTCTTAAAATTTTGTACTCTGCCTTTGACTGGTGTTTGTACAATAAAATCTTGAATCTTGAATGCTTATTTTGCCGACGAAAGGATTCAGATGGACTCACTCATTACCGGACAATTTCAAATGGTAGCCCACTTCGAAGGGACAGAAATGACTATGTAGTATTTAATGAGTTAGACACCCCTGTGCGAACAATACCTCGCAGTCGTGCAGTTACATTTGGCAAATAGCTATTTTGAATGATTCTCTTCCGGAACACAGCCTCTCTATCCTCATTCTCGCAAGCCAGGGCCTTGATTCGCTGGTATTGATGTTCCCGTCCTCTTCCGTAAATTCAATACTTATGTGTATCAGCAGACAATGCGCAGAAACATATTGCATTTGACATCATTCTCTTAAGTCAGAGCCCATTTCTGCTAGAATTTACTGGTTCTATACAAAATTTACGTTACTTTGTCAATCAGTTTTACATATGGAATGACGTCATATATAGCAGATACTGGCCATGAAAACGATCTAGTTGACCTCGTGGCCAAAAGCTAGGGCCTTTGTTTTCCTGGAGGGGTTTTTGAGTTTGATTTTGATACTTAGATACCTTTCGCATTGACTTTAACTTGGCAGTCATTTTCGCGAATGCAACAATTTGATGTATCAGTAGATAATAACGAGAATTCGACATCATTCTCTTACACACAGACCTTGTTTAGTGAACTAGCCCCGAAACTTTGCACTTGAATCACCTTCGGAATGACTTAGTGACAAACATATTCGCGAATTGAGTATAGGAAGATATCCATAGATACTGCCTAGAAATGTTCTTGTTTGCAGAATTTGATTTTAAAGAAAAGAAATTAATAAAATTAGCAACCTTCGAAAAGGCTTGGCCGAACATGTCAGATGAGATGATATTTCCTAAGAATGAAATAGTTAATCATTTATATAGAAGAAGCAAACCATGTCTTGGTATTGACTTGCTGCGTGGAAAAGAGTGGCAAGGAATTTAGTTCGCAGATGATAACGAACGTAAATGCAGAAACCTAATTAATTATTTTAATCGAATATCAAGACTGTAACAGGCCTCAATTTGAATAGTGAAAAAGTGTCATTATGCCTCTTGGACAGTTCGATAAAGCCTTAAATCCCATTCCGTAGTTTCAAAGATCGAAGTGATAGACCTGATACTAAAGAATGTGTGATGGTTACCCGAGAATAACTCCCTCAGACACTGACGTGTGTATATCTATTGTCCAGGCCAGGTCAGCTGCCCTTTATGACGTCAAATGCACAGTCGACTCTGTGCTATTTTGGTACGTTCTATTTTTAAATGAACAGGTTTCCTCGACAGTAACGTTTTTGTAGGCCAGTCGTACAGAATTATTCGTTTCGGTCGAAATTCCATTTTTACCCCATTTTCAAACAATACAAAAGGATTAGTTATTACTCAATGTATCATATATTAACTCGCAACCGTCTTTTAGTTAAATAGTTTGCGATTATGTGAATTATTGCTGTTTCAAAAGTAACTTCTTTTAACGAGCTACGTCATTGCAATGTTGCTCACATAACGTTTCTGGTAGAATACAAGCGAAGCATTTGCACAATTTTTAATTTTGATGAAATATGACACCTCAAACCAGAATGATATTTCAACCGATTGTAACACTAACCATTGTGATAATAAATACACACAAATTGTTTTGGTTTGAGGTGTCATATTTTATATATGAAGGGAAATCCCTTCAGAAAATGTCCCTAAAATGTCGAAAGAGCACAATCGACCGTTTTCAAGGTTGAATAAATGCAGTTTAGAGCAATTGACAATCACCATTTCGCATGATATGAAACTTCAGCATTTTTACAGCACATACCAATAACTTTCACCCGTTTCACTTTCAAACGAAAATCATGTTCACTACCGTCACGTCCGAGGGAGTTATTCTCGGGTAACCATCACACATTCTTTATTGAAAAATAACTTTGAAGGAAATAAAAATTTTCCATTTTGATCGGCAAATTAAGCGAGAAGGGAGACTGAAGAGCGCAGATTTTCGCGCTATGACTAAATCCTCGAAATTTGTTTGGATTTCCAAATATTTGAAAGCCTTTTTGATTTGCAAAAAGTAACGACTGAACCGAATGTTTTGAAACTTGGCATACACGATACTTGTACCAAAACATTGCCAAAGCGATCATGGTGAGTTCGCCTGTCAAATTGTCGGATTTTGAATGGGGAAAGTGAATATATATATATGGTATCAGAACTATTACGCAATCCCTACAATTGTGGGTTACAAGTTGAAAATTACTTCCCTTGGCATAAAAACACTGGCAGATGGCGCTTTTTTCTACAATTACCACTACCTCCGCTGATATGTCTTTCACTGTATTATTGCCACTGCCGCAGGTTTTGACTACAATGTAGTCATTTCTCACTTGTTCCCTACAGAGTCGCTCTCTGCTGCTCTATTGTCTCGCTCCGAGCCGGCCGGTAAATTGTGACGTAATGCTCAGGTATTCCCCAACTCTTTGTCAGACAGGCGAGGCCAGTCAAATGGGAAATTCTGGTTCATATTCTCATACGGTTACCATTGGCACATGCATAATCAATTGAGAAAGCAAGCGTCACCACTTGTTGAGGGTCATTTCCTTAATAAAGGCCTTGATATAAGACAAGTTTAACCTTATAACTTTTCAATTCATAGTTACAACTTTCCGCTGCCCTAAGACGAAATTATATATGTGTAACAATTAATTTTTTGCTCTGCTGGATCATCAGAATATTCGAATACTGAACAAGTGGTCTGACTGTGTGTGTGGAGTTGTTTGTGTGCAATTCTATTCACGTATTAAAATAAAATAAGGGATTAGTACGTGCGTATAGGGGTTCGCTGTCTTTATTTCACGTCACTATTGCACTTTAATGTCGAAAATGCAGATGAGGGGAAAAAGGCAAAATGAAAAAAAAAATCGGGTAGGCCTATTTGGAGATTCGAACCAAACAGTTGGTTTTCTTTTAATCTGTAGTCCGACACTGTAACCATTCGGCCAAGCAGCTGTTACAATTATCAAGTTGAGGAATCATGTGCCGAATGGCGGTGAACTACACCCTTTCAGAGCATTGCAAGCGTTTTGACATATTTCAATATTATGAAAATATGACACCTTTAACCAAAACGATTTTTCAGTATCATTTTGAATCAAACCTACCGCATTTCGGTATGTAAGACTCGTTTTGGTTAAAGGTGTCATATTTTATATATGAAGGGAATTCCCTTCAAGAATATCGCCAAAAATTGCAAAAACAAACAAATGCTTATTTTCTAATACTCGTAATATTTTTTTGACAAATCTCTTCTCGGTGAAAATTGAGGATATGAAAATTCAGTATTTTCTCTCTCCAGCTAATAACTTTTAAAGTAAACGAGAGGAAATTATATTTTCGGTTTATAAACGCAACACACTAAGGAAAAAAATACGGTCAAACCGAACACCTCCTTTCAGCTCCCTATATTTATTGTACATTCGAGATAATCAAACGTTTTGCAGTATAAATCTAACAAGGACAGCAACAACCCGCTCTCCCAGACTACTGGTTCTGCCTCTGATTAACAATGTTTTAAAAGACAGGACACAGACGGTCTGTTAACTACGTATGTAATACATTTGGTGACCAATATCAAATAACAATATAGTTCTCATACCATGTTAAATACAAACGTTAGGCCTCTTGATACGAACAGTGTAAATTGAAGAGTATAATTGAAAAAAGCAAAGGCAAAGTCAGTAGGTCAATAAAAAATAAACACACTTTGCTGAAATATTGTCCTAAAATTTATTTCCCCCTGCAACAAGATGTACAATAAGAATGTGTTAGAAATGGAAAATGGAATAAGAAGTTTATCGATGATACCATGTGTATACCAATATAACTTTCACAATCCAGAAATTTCGTATAAGTCAAAGATCAATCCACCTAAGTTGTAGGCTAAACAGCAGATGTGGAACTTGTAGTTTCATTCAAGATCAAGGGCTAAAACAAGCATTTATTGGTGAGCCACACAACGGACAAAGCAATGGAGAAAGCAGGGAATCACAAACTTGACAAACTTTTTCTGCCGTATTTCTGCCGTAACCTGTCCGTCTTTGAAAATTTCCCATGCATCACTGACATATAGTTTGTGAAAGTTATATTGATAAATGGAACAAACTATAATGACGTATATATATTTATTATTCCAATTTCAATTTCTAACATGTTTTTGTAGCAATGCTTGAGACATAGAACATCATTGGGTGTCCTAAAATGCAATTGCCAAGTCATTTTGGGGATTATCCAGTCAACAGTAAGCCAAAAACTGGTCACGGATGAACAATTTTAATCTCAATTTCTAACATTATAGCTGCAATACTTACATACAGTTTATATGAATAAATGTTGACAATGTGTTTTCTCTTCGTTGACATCTGTTGACAGTGTCGAGAAGCTTTGTTTATGTAATTGTTCTTTTCAATTTACACTGTTAGAATAACAAAATATCATATTTGTATTATTTGGAATATTATGGTATTTAATATTTCTCAACAAACATATTACATACACACTTATCACGACACCTGTTAACAGTTTTACAAAAAACCATGTTGACCAGTATTTCATTTACTTAAGAGGGTCTGTATTAAAGAAGGAATTAATATCATACCTGACTTTGCCTTGGTGTGTCGGTCGGAGAGTGGGCGAATAAGGAATCGGTTGTATGAGCAGAAACAAACGAAGAGTGAACTCAAAGCAGGGGCTGATGTAAGTGTGTATATCTCCTGCACTGATCACAAAGTCTGGCTTATTTCTAACCGCTGAAAAGTTAACGGTTATTCCCCTTATTACAATGCACATTTCAGACATAGCTGGGGCAAATGTACTAAAACACTCATATCGATTTTTTATACTGACAAACAGGCCCAATCTAAATAAAATGATATCCAATCTGTTCCTTCATTTAGATAGGGTATACTTTTAGTTAGATTGCTAACAGGCCATACAGGTCTAACTCCGGTTAAGTGAACGTCGTTTATAAGTCCTGAAATATCAAAACAACGGAAAACAAACTCTAAACATTATTCACATGAGATTAATATAAAGTAAATTCGAAATGTGGCACAAGTTCAGGGACCAATTATGTGGTCTACTTCACAGACTAAATATCTAGAACATTAAATCTGCAATGTCTGTCTGTTCGTCTGTCTTATTACAACTCGTGAATCGCTGACGTTGAGACAATGTATACGTTATTTCAAACACAGAAACGGTCTTACAAGCGAAAGTAACATCTCAGCTGACAACTAAATGTTGCTGGATCCGTGTAACCTTGCACAGTTCAATTTTCGTTTTGGTTTCTCAAAATCAAAAATTGAAATTCGACCACCAATTTTTTTTCTATTTTTGTTTTTCATTTTACTTCTCGCAAAAATGAAAGTCAAAGCAGATGGTACGATAGGGCGGGATATTTGCCTATACGTGATGCGGTTGAAATCCAAAAAAATAAAATTTCCTCAAAATAATTGTGTTTTAATGTAACGACAAGAGAACATATATGTACGTAATATTTAAAAGTTCTATAGATCGATTGCGTTATCGTTGTAGTCATGACATGAAATTGAAATCCGCAATATGTGCCATTTCGTGAAAAAAAGGTCATTTAGAATCGAAGGACCCCTTGGACCAAAGAGATTTTCCAGCAGATATAATGCCATCGCACATCACCAGGTCCAATGGTTTTTTTTGGTCTAAGGGGTCCTTCATGTCTAAATGTGCATTTAAAAGACTCGAGTTAGACCCATTTTTCACGAAATGGCACATGCTGCGGATTCCAGTTTCGTGTCATAACCATACTCATGAACCAATCGAGCTAGAACTTTTACATATTGTGTACATATATTTTCTCTCGCCGTTACATTAAAACACAATTATTTATAGGACATTTTATTTTTTCGATTTCAACCGCACCACGTATAGCCAAAATCCCGCCTTATCGTGCCATCTCCTTTTGAAAATTGCTCGACTTGTCCGTTGTTCGTTTTTTGATTTTAACTTTGACGCGTCAATGTTAACTGCGCACGCGCAAGGCTTATGGGTTCACTTTCGGTCCGCGGAGTGGTATGGAAAGCGCAAATCGGGTTGTATAGGCAGGAGTGGAGAATAATATAGAAAACCAGTAGAGGGAAACATATGGGAGTTTCACTACACTATAGATCCCGAGCATTCGAGCTAGATTATAATGGGCCAGTTGCGCATGTGCAGGATCGAGTAGGCATATGTGCAGCAGGTGTGAAGCATGATATGGAGAACAACGAAGTTGATAGACATGGGAGTTTCATTAAAGTAGGATAGTATAATAAATGCGTGGGTTTCCTAATCATAACCCCACCGAAGGATTGAAGCGTTTGACACCCGCACAGCCACTTAACGCGTTGAAACATGTTTGACGCTGAACGTTGATGGGCATCTGAACGCTCGAACGCTGGTTCTAAAAAATAGAGAAGGAAGATTGGATCTCAAGCATTGAAGCATTCAGACGTCTGGCTTCAATCGTGGCGGTTGTGTGCTTGTTTGAAATGGTGGTTTACGGGCCGCTTGTCATATACGGATTTCGCGGCCCTTCACCGCGATGCTTACTCTTATTGGTATTGCATCTTTGTTGGTATCCTTATGAATACTATATTTCAAATCAATAACAAATAGCAGTTGTGTGCAAGAATGCTGTTTGCTTTTACAGCGCTCTAAACATCTATTTTTAGAAACGAGAATATGTAAGACTGCGATTTGATTGGCTAAAGCTTTAATGCCAACGACCAATGAGAACAGCGGGATGCCACCTGTCCAGATCTGTCTGGTGCATCTTCACAAGTCCAGGTAAATCGTAAATCCTCGTACAGGGTTTTCCTGGACATTTTTGGTGATTTCTTGAGTTCAATCTCGAACATTTCATCCCCCGAGGTTATTTTGAATTAGCACGTGGGCATCACAGTCGGTGGTTTTAGCTTTGACTCTCGATGTCGATTTCAGCCTGATATCAAAGTACTTATGCCAACGATGAAATTCGAACCTGTCACATCTCAAACCGTGCAGTGGATTAGCGTAATGAGCTATCTGAGCCTGTTCACCGATTGGTTTGATTTAGAGGATACCCCTTGCTCTATTTTTATCCAGAGCTACCATGGACAACTAACCAAGGCAGTGTACAGATACCCTAACAAATCGATCGATACACTGGCTCCCGAGGAGGCCTGGTGGACCACATGCCTCTCACGCCCCACACCTCTTATACGACACGATTTGCGTTTTCTATTCTACTCGTCCTACCGGAAATGACGTCATAACCATTCCACTTGCGAACTTAACATTGATACGTCAAAGTTAAAATCAAAAAACGAGAAACCGACAAGTCGAGGCAATTTTCCATGCTTGATTTTCATTTTTGGGCGAAGCGAAATTGACGGTCAAATTACAATTTCGGATTTTGAGATTAGCAAAACAAAACAAAAACGAAAATTGAAAATTGGCGGACGAATTTCAATTTTTGATTTTTGAGATCACAAATAGAAAAAACGAAAATTGAGGGACAAATTTTAAATTTTGATTTTCAGAATCCAAAAACGAAAATTGAACTGTGCAAGTTTACACGGACCTTGCTGAAAAGTTGTGACAAAGATATAATGTCCTTTCAGAAACGTTGTGATGCAACGTTGTTGCAAGGTAAATGTCAACGTAAATAGCAGTATTGCAAAATCTCTATGTACAGAGGGTGAACCTTGGAGCTAAGGGCCACCATCCGAATTTCACCATCAGAAATTATGCAAGAAAATGAGTATTTTTTGGGGGGAGGGGAGATTTTCAATCTCTATATTTGGTGAGAGTGAGTAGGATTTAACGTAGCTTTTAGCAGTCTTTGTTATGACCCAACCTGAAATTCTATATTTCAAAAAGAAATTATATTTTGTGTACATAGAAACGCTATTGATGGATGTTTGGGCTAGGTTAGCAACTGCTTCTTATTTCGCTCTTTCTGATGTCAATTCTCATTTTACTGGCTTTTTTAGTTCATGAACACATTAAAGGTTTGACAGGTGTCTGTCATTTTGTGTTTTCAAAAGAGTTTTAATGTGATACATGTGGTGGAGATTTCTTACTTCTTTGTGGCATTGAATTTATTATCCTATGTTGCAGTTATAACGTTAAATGAGAGAAATCTACCAACCTGAATTCAGATGTAGTTCCAGATTTTTCCAATGGCAGGTTGTGTCGCTCTAAGGTAGGTTAACGTCCGGCCACGTAGAGACTAGCCCGTGAATGATCTCGACACGTAGTTTGGACGAGTCTATTACGAACATGTTAGGGGTGACATCGTTAGATTGTAGGGAAGAATTGTTTCATCAGGTATATATTGCTATATGGGGTGAAATAATATCAAACAGATATACTTTTATTTTCCGGTAATATTTAGGTTTGAGTTTCCACTGACATTTGTGCATATTATAACGGTGTAAAATAATCCGGACCACCACCGATAATAGTCACGGATTAACAAATCGGAGTTTCCGAGAAAGATATTATTATCTCAGATATATTAGTTTGGAATTTCCGTACCAAAATTACTTCTAAAATGCCGTGTAAATATTTCATATGTGTATATCTTCAACTTGATCCGATATTATATTTTCTGAATGTGGTATGAAATATGCCGTGTTTCTCAAATCTAAACTTCGCCAGATCAAGACCGAACACTATACGAGTAGTATAAAATCAAGTGTTTTTGTTAATTATCATTGATCCTGAGCAGGTTCACATTCAAGATCAGTGACGTCATCTTGATCAGGGGTCAGGGTTAAATGGGGAGGCCGGGATGGAAGGAGAAGACTTGGGTGAAATGACGATGCCAGGGGTGAAATGAATAGCGAGCAAAGTGCTGATTTAAGTTCGGTTCGGTTCAGAGAGGAAAGGGTGCAGTGAAAGTGACGTCATCACCGGAAGTGACGTAACACATGAGTAGGAGCATGATCAATGATCAGCAACAGATTTAGTGTCGTCACCATGATCAGAGGTGAAGGATGGGGTCGAGGTGAAATGGGGAGCGAGCAAGCTGTTAAAGAAGTTGAAACCCTGTTCAGGTTCAATGACTCGACGAGTCAGAATCAGAATTTCCCTAAAACTGTACTCAGGTGACCAAGCTTTTCCGTCATTTAGTCTCCGCTCATGCAAAAGTACACTGACCATGCACACGATTCATGTAACATACATCTGAACGATGTAGTGGTCTGTGTACATTTACATTGAGAGTATATAAAGGACAAACGTGACCATATCATTTTATTTTAATGAGAATGTTCGAGCATTAACATCACCACACATGTCTAATGTTTGCCGTATGTGTTATATGACATGAAGCAGGCATTAAGTTTAGGAAGCATATGCAATTAATACATGGTAATCAAACATCCATGAAGATGTCAAAACAGGGAGAAGCATCATTTGGGTTGGAACATACAATAATCGATTGGGTCTAAAGTGGGAAGTAATGCAAAATGCACAAGTTGAGAAACTATTACCCCAATTAACGATGGGCGTCGTCGAAAGGACGAAATGCAAAAAAATCCAAGATGGCCACTTTGATGACGCCACAGTAACGTCATCTTCAAAACAGATGTTTTTTGGGTGATTTTTCGAATTTTTTTTATTTATGCGTTTTCGTTGCAAAAATTGCATGATAAATTTGTAAATAATAGTCTGATGTGAAATAAAATAGATTTTTCCCAAGTCACGGAGGACCAGCTTTCGTGTTTTTTGTCGTTTCGAAGATAGGGAAGAAAGTTTGGTAGGGGGGAGGCATACTGTCCCCAACGGCCAGATAGATTCAATTTAGAAAAAAGCTTGAATCGCAATAAAGCCCTGATTTTGGGAAGTAGACAGCGATTATTTAGACAGTAATTCAGTTCATGCAGCTCGTGCAGTTAATATGAAGTAACGCCTGTTGATCCCCTTCCCTCCCAACACACACTCACACACACACACACACCAGTATACACACAGACACATACACCCACATACACACAAAGACACATACACACACACATACACACACATACATGTGAAAGGTGTCAACCGGGGACGCCTGCCACAACCCCCCTAAATGGGGACTTTGTTAATAAGGTACCAAGAGAGAAATGAACCTCAGATTCTAATAAAGGCAATCATAGAGACGCGCACTGGACCTTTCGATTCATCAAATTCTGAAATTTGCCAAAAGTGTTCAAGCTAGTCAAAGTGGGAACGCACACATTTCACACTCGCCGTGAAAGATGCTGCGAAAATGGGGACGCACTTCCGTCAAGTGTAGACTATCCAAGTGGGGACAAATGTTTAAAACCAACCAAATGGGGACATCATCAATAAATATATTATTGCAAATGATATGTAGGCTAAATAGGGAAATGTCAAGTGAACATATAACCAATTCTATCACACTTTGCTGTTTTATTACTACATGTAACGTTGAACACGTTTCATGGACGTCGCTGGACGCAGCCAGTTTCGAACTGGGGTGACCCAGATCATAATAAACAAAACATTTGTCGATGTTATTGCAAAAAAGTAAATAAAATCCGATGTCCAATTCGCCACAATCTATAAACATCTTTGTCAAATTATAGGTATATCATAAAATAAGGTCATTACATGGGGTAGCAGGACATCTGTAGAACCCATAAAAAGATACCAGAAAGATTGAGAGATAATTAGCCATTTCTAAAATTTTGGATTTATTCAAATTTTGCGAAAATTATGCATCGATACTGCTATTCGGAAACAAACAAGGTGAATAATTTGCATCACTGGAAGTGCGCGCGTCTGTCTTCAAATACGCGCGAGTGTTCCTTTCACGGCGAGCGTAGGAACTTAACTGTTTTCTAAGCAAGCTCGGCAGGGATGGCATTTAGGTGTCTTAGCTGTTTTCTAAGCAAGCTCGGCAGGGATGGCATTTAGGTGTCTAGGATTAAAGACCCTAAAACGAGGGAATATTCGATGCCGCCGTTTACGTGGAATGTTCCCAGATGAAGTACGAATGGACTGTCCAAAGAAGGTAGGGATTTCTTTACTAATTTATGAACAATACCCAGTCGACTAAAATCGCGCGCCACAATACGTAATTGAACGGGCATCTCTGCAACTGCATCTCGTTGTTGTTTCACGCGATTTGTGGATACTAGGCTGAAGTTTCTGGTACAGGTCATCAATTTTGATTGAGGAAATATATATATGTGTTTGGAATTGACAGTAAGAATGCATTCGCATTGTTGCAGGCAGGATACAATTTCCGCCCCCAATTAGCATGCTGTTTGAAGTATGTTGATGTACACGACGAAATAAGTATTGAGCGACATATATTCAGTGTCCAGATAGAGCGGACTCATACAGAAAACCATAGTCTTTCAATAGTTTATCTTTTAGCAATTGTTTGGATAACTGCGCATTAAGATGAAAGTTCACACTCGATCTAAGGCTCTCGCAATCTTGACAAATTAAACTTTCCGGAAAATGTGTAGTATATGCCACATCACGATGCAGCGAATAATACCTTTGGGGGACGTCATGGAAAGACCACATTGTACCCACAATGTCTAGTTGTCGTTGTTTTCCGTCTACCACTTTATCGAATGACAACGTTGAAGTATCAACAACTGAGTAATAAACTATTCCTCAAGGAAGATTGTTGTTGTTGTTGTCTTCTGGCATTTTCTTCTGATTTGCAGGAACATGGGGACAAACAAAATATCTGACTAGGTACGGTACGCCTATTGTTTCGTTTTCGGTTTATGTCCATCAAACAAGTGTTTCAAAGTAAATCAGAAAATTCAACTTACGTTCCGTACAATATTGCCCCCCGTCGAATCGTGTATTGTGCTTTCTTCAGTCTCGTTTTATCTCTCTTCGTTCGTTGTCACGTGACTAACTAATTCATGCGCAAACGGGGACCTGTGTGTATTGAGCAGATTTTTTCTCCACGGAGCGCGAAACACACGCATACACCTCGCGCTTGAATTTTGCTGCCTAAATGTGGACGTATACCGTATTTATCTCATTTCACTAGAGAGTTCCAAAAACAGGCTTGGCTGCACGTTTCAAGCCTTAAGTCAAACGGGGACGTCGCCGTTTGGAGGGGGTCCCCATTTGAAAGGTGTGTATTCATGCCAATGTCCCCATTTGACACCTTTCACAAACGCAGACGCACACACAGACATCCACACACAAACACAATATCACTGACTATTCACATGCAGGACATGTGAGCTTCTGGACCTGGGCCTGTTAGAAGTCCGGCATGGTGAAACATTCGTGAACATCCTAGGGTACAAGATGCACCAGCAACTTTCGGTTCCGGTCACGTGACAGTAAACATGGAGGTAAGATGAAGACCCGGATGTAAAACCACAGTACCCGAATGGAAGAACCCACTGGGAAACCCGAATGTAAAATCCAGTGCCCACACATACACACACATGCGCGCGCGCGCGGAATGCGGCTCAGTCGTACACCAGTACATCTCGGTCCTCGACTTGAGGTAGTTGAACTGAGTGTGCTAAAAATAGATCAACGGCTAGCTTGCTATAAAAGGGAAACGGCCTGGCCGTTTCATCAGACACTCTGTCAACCACCAAGATGTTCACTTGTACTACGCGCTCGAAATCATTCACTCGCCGGCACGACTTGCGCCGCCATGGGGCTACCAGGCACGATGGAGCCGCCCGGTATAGCTGTACGATATGTACATTGTCGTTTCAGCGCCCAGATCATTTACAGCGCCATGAACGTTCAATTCACGGACCACCCAAGCGTCCATCCGCAGAATGTGGTCAACTCGTCTGTCCTAGTGAAGTTGAGCCCGGGGAGACGAATGTCACTGGTGATTCGAACACGGAGAGCCCGCCTATACCTACAGTTCAGAAGAGCCTGGATATTCAGCCGGTCTCTAGCATTACTGTTCCCAGTCATACGCCTGACAACAAGGAACATTTTCTGGAAGATGCGGTGGATGTTCCCAGCGATCTCTTACAGGACGCCCATCCAGTGAGTGACATCTCTCGGCGCCATTGGCCCATGATCCGGCACTGTTTCCACCGTCATCGCCCTATTCAAGATATCTACAATTTCCGACTGACCGACCTTGCCCATCTACGCAGCTACGTGGAAGCCATCTTCACCGATCAAACTACGACCTTCAAGTTGAATCTGGCGTTTGGTTATGTGCTGCAGCATAAGGAAGCAGACCAAGTCTGATACTTTTACACGAGCAGTAGCATCCGGGTATTTGACCAATCGTTTACCATCACAGATAGGGCGTCGCTAGAGACGATGCTGGAGAAACTGGACACCGTGGATCCCCTGGAATGGGCCCAACAACAACGCCCCAACACCCAGTGGGTCGTAGATAGGATGACCAATGTCACGTTTTTCGCTACCAAGCTGACCGACTACACCATCGGCTGAATGTTTCACCCATGCACTGATGAATACCATAACATGCCGTACATACTCTATATGTCTACAAGCTGATCGTCGACGGCGTCAACGCTAGGTGGTGGTGGTGGTAGTGGTGGTGGTAGCGGTGTGAGGATAATAAAACGTTTATTACGCAATGTGCCTGTTGTTGTTGTTGATGTCTCTTGGTTGTGTTTATATTGAATGGGTCTGAGGATATTGATGCGATGAGAGGAAGTTTTCGGAAAGAACGTAATTCGACATAATGCACGGTTTGACTCAAACACAAACACGTACGCAATGTGGCTCAGTCATACACCAGTACATTTCGGTCGTCGACTTGGAGATACTTGAATTGATCACCAGCTAACGTGCTATAAAAGGAAAGCGGCCTGGCCGTTTCATCAGACACTCTGTCAACCATCAAGATGTTCACGTGTACTACTTGCCAGAAGCAGTTTACTCGTCTAGACAATTTACGTCGCCACGAGGCCTCCGCCCACATCGATGCTCGGTATACTTGTACAACCTGCGCACGGTCATTCAATCGAGAGGATCATTTACTGCGCCACGAACGCTCATTCCACGAGGGCGTGACGGAACACTGTGATGAATGTGGTCAACTCTTCAAACGACCTAGTCAGTTAAGACAGCACCAACGTTTGATTCATGGTCCATCACCACGGTATGAGCGACAACTTTCCACTAAAGAGGCACCCATGAGGGTCAGACGTAGTGAAGATGAGCCCGAGGAGACGAACGCCAGTGGTGATGCGATCACGGAGAGCCCGCCTATCCCCACAGTTCAGAAGAGCCTAGATATCCAGCCGGTCCCTAGCATTACTGTTCCCAGGCATACAACGAACATTTTCTGGAAGATGCGGTGGATGTTCCCAGCGATCTCTTACAGGACGCCCATCCAGTCAGTGACATCTATCGGCGCCATTGGCCCATGATCCGGCACTGTTTCCACCGTCATCGCCCTATTCAATATATCTACAATTTCCGACTGACTCGCCTCGCCCGTCTGCCCAGCTACGTGGAAGTCATCTTCAATGACCAAGCTACGTCCTTCAAATTAAATCTGGCGTTTGGTTATGTACTGCAGCATAAGGAGACAGACCAAGTCCGATACTTTTACCCGAGCAGTAACATCCGGGTATTTGACCAACCGTTTACCATCATTAACCGGGCGTCGCTACAGCCCGTGCTGAACCGAGTGGACCAATTGGATGTCTTAGGATGGGCCTATGAACAGCGCCCCAACACCAAGTGGATAGTGGAGAGGGTCCCCAATGTCACGTTTTTCGTGACCAAATTACGGAATCTTCCCATCGGATGAATGCATTCACCCATGCACTGGTAGATACTCAGAATGCGCAAACAACTATCTGAGGATCTGTTGCCTCAGGCGGTATCCTGGCCTGCCTGACGATGATTAGGTCACACCGAACAAAGATGGAACTTTCTGAAATGGAGACTTCTGATTGGACAAGAATACATCCAACGGACAGGAACGAATTTGACGAATGCAAATGGTGGCCTCTGATTAGACAAGAGTCTACTTATATTGTATACATATCCAACGCGGCTCCCCCAGCTTGGGTATGATGTAACATTGGGGAGAATAAACTATATGAAAAAAACTTCTTGTTGTTGTTGTTCTCTCATGTGTCATCCTTGTTGTTGTACTCTCTCCGGTCTGTTAAGGCGTAACGACGGACGGCACTGCATTCCGAAGAATTAGTGACAATTCCATGGAATATCTAGAAAACCAGAGCTTCTGAGCTATTTCACCAGGACGTTGAAGCATTGAGCTTGGCGTTGGCGGGCGTTGCTACAAGATGACACCTCACACGACGCATTCGGACCAAGGATGGTCCATCTCTACCCTAAACACCTTCCTTTACTGCCCCAAAATACCCGCTTTCGCTACTACTCATACTGATGACGTCACCAATGACGTCACAGATGCTGCGGGCATGCTTCAAATCGGTGTGTACACCCCGAGAGCTACAACATGACACCTCCCACGACGCATTCGGATCAAGGATGGTCCATCTCTACACCAAATACCATCATTCACTGCCCAAAAATGCCAACTTTCGCTACTACTCGTACTGATGACGTCAACAATGACGTCACATATGACGTGAACATCCCTCAAATCGGGGTCTACACCCCGAGGCCTACAACATGACACCTCCCACGACGCATTCGAACCAAGGATGGTCCTTCTCTACCCGAAATATCATCCTTCACTGCCCAAAAATGTCCACTTTCGCTTCTACTCGTACTGATGATGTCATCGATGACGTCACAGATGACGCGAACAGCCCCGCAATCGGGGTCTACACCCCGTGAGCTACAGAATGACACCTTCCAGGACGCATTCGGACCAAGGTTGGTCCATTTCTACCCTAAATACCTTCTTGTACTGCCCAAGAATGACCACTTTACTTACTACACCCAACTGCGCATGCGCAGATTGACGCGACGTGCATTTAAAACACGCCATTCTGACTCTACCCCACACAAGCTTCACTTGACACCTTCCACGACCCATTCGAACTCATAGCGGTCCATCTCTATCCCAAACATACACCCACATAGCCCCCAAAAGGCCTGCTTTCTATAACTGCGCATGCGCAGACCATTGAACACGGGTGAACCATTAGCCCAGTGGGATGCTCCTATACGAGAGCTTCAAATTAAGACCCCATACGACATCATAGGGTCATTAGGGGATCACCTAGACCCCAAAACGTCCGCACACCGTATGGGCCTATACACCCATAGCCATGCAGTATAGGCCTATGGGCCTACCCAGGCCTCGGTGACTTTTTCCAAAAATTTCACCGTTTCGCTCCGGGACCCTTCCCATCGTGTTCAGTATGGAGCTATATGAGCCTATATACAGGCCTACCCGGTACTTTTCGGAAAATTTCACCGTTTCGCTTTGAAACCCCTCCCATCGTGTTCTAAATGACGAGACGAGGAAAACAAATCCAAACAGCCCATATCACAATGAACGTGTGTGAATTTCCCAGGTTGAACCTATACCCTCATATAGCCAGCCTATAGGCCTATATACAGACCTCGGTGACTTTTCCAAAAATTTCACCGTTTCGTGCCGGGACACTCTCTATCATGTTTGTCTTGACGAGACTAAGAAAACAAATCGAAACAACCATACCGCAAATGTCTAGAAGTAGGTTTCCCAGTGGGACAAACATTGGTCCTATACCCCTAGTATGGGACTATATGGGTCTCCCTGAACTTTTTCCAAAAATTTCAACGATTCGCTCCGCGTCACTTCCTATCATGTTTGTCTTGACGAGACTAAGAAAACGACCTATACCGCAAATGTCGAGAAGTAGGTTTCCCAGGATGGTCCTATACCCCCCATACCCCATATAGGCATTTTCCCGTAATTTAGGGTAAAGTCCGTATTCCGCTTTTTTCTGGAGAATTTTTTACATGCACCCACCCCATTGACTTGATAGGCAGGCCCCGATAAGCCCGGGGACCGATATCAGCCCTTTTGGCTAGAGTTGATAGGTGTTTTCCCCTATTTTAGGGGTAAAGTCCGTATTCCGCTTTTTTCTGGAGAAAGTTTTACATACACCCACCCATGACTGGATACCCCTTCACGAATGCTTCTCTTTGATACCTCACTCGATCTAGTCGGACCATTCAGCGTATTTGAAGTCTGGGGACTATTTTTTTCTCCGCGGAAGCTTTTTTCCGCGACCGCATCACCGCCAGACCGCATCACCACGGAGGAATACATGCCCAGGGGCCCTTTGCCGGAACTACTTTTGACCTTGAGCTGGTGGCGCCCCCTGGCGGAACTCCCTCTTCTCTTGGGGAGATGACGGGGAGTTCCCTATACCTTTAACCTGGAAACAGCGCCCCCTGGTGGATGCAAGAGTTATCTCCCCCGGCAAAATATGCGTTGTAATCACGGCTATATACTACTTACGCGGTGATGCACTATGATCCGCCTAGTATAAGCAATTTATTCGGCAGATTTGTCAGCCCTACTGATTAGAAATTGGCATCTAAGTTTGAAAATGAGATTCAAGCCTTAAATCCATGTGTTTTGGGTAAATGGATATTTGGTAACCAAGGCCGATTGCATGAAGATAAAGATATCTATAGTTAACAAGAAACTCCAGCATATAAGTTCGTGTGTAATGTTTGATTCAAGATCATGCCGAGAATGTAGTTTTGATGTTAAGAGCATGCATGAACAGAGAGTCTAGGTGTATTACGAAGTGTCCAATGTTATATGGATACAAATGTATCTATTCAATTGTATGATGGCCTAGGCATGCCCATGTTTGGTGATTATGGGCTGTATATGACACACATGCATAAAGAGTACAGATTATGATAGGGGCTAAAAACCATGTTTGAATGATTACATCACAGTGCTACCTTAGAAAGACAGTGGTTCATTTTTTTCATTTTTTGTTTGTTTTTTGTTTACCTGGCTTTGGAAGTAGTAATTACTGGTCTTGCACGAGATCTGCTAATAAGAAGCTTTTATCTATTCCAAATTTAAAGTTGCAGAATTATCAGAGATATTTTATTTTACATGTGCGAAATTATAAAACGGCTTTATGATAGTCTCTATAATACAGTGCCAGTCCGTGAACATTTCAAATTACAAGCGTCTAGTCCGTCATTCACAATCCAGCCGTCGTCCATTAGAGAATATCCGCGTCCATAATCCAAAGACCTATTTCATTTTCCATATAACAGTATTATAACCATTTGATAGGAGATATCTTAAACAAGAGAACATAATATTTTATACTTCAATTCAAATGATTGTGATAATGCAGATTGCTCTTATTGTTTTTTAGAAATGAGTATTTATATTATCATATTTATATTGCTTTAAGTGTTTTATGTCCCTTGACTTTATATATGAATCCAATGTATTGCTTAACCGTAAACCCAGGTAAAATAAGCGAATTTCACATTTAACGTTTTTAGGTCATGGGCGTCAACTGTTAGCTCAATGATCATAAACATATCAAATTACAATTCCTGTACCCTGTACAACCTGGTACTATAGTGAAGTCACATGAATGCTGTTTGCTAACTTGAGCGTTGAGTGACCGAGTTATGGCCACTTTATGTATATATAGAAAAGTCAATATACCACGTTATACATTAAACCTTCAAGACCGTACTTGTATTTCAAACTATAGTATACTATTGCTTATATCCTATCGTCAGTTTTCTAGAAATAAATTGTGCAATAACCGTTTTGATTTAGGTATATTTGAATGGCGCGAGATAATCCTTGATCTGGACTGAAAACGTCCTCTCTGAAATAATTAGATTGAAATTCCAATATTTTAAATTTTCAATCTATTCACTAGATTTGAAGAATTTATTTTGTATTCAAACGTCAATCTCGAAAAGTTAATCTACTAACTACAATTGCTAATGGGAAGGAATACGCTAAAACAAGTTTCAAAGTTTCCTAGTTTCAGCTCCGAATTTCCAAGCGCCTCCATCCCCCCCAAGCTCTCATAAGATTTAGTGCAGTAGCGGTACTACAAAACACGGTGAATACGGATTTTTGTCTTGCATAGAACTTTCATTTTCCATCAAAATGTGACCATATCGAAAATAGATTTTATAGTGTGGTCATACAAATAAAATTATTCCAATCCAAACAAGCGGTTAATGGCATCACGCAATTGTTTTATGATCACATGCATGTAGATTACAAATTTGGTGCTCCTAGTCAAAGTCATTCTTCAGATGAATTGACAGAGTTTGCCCTGGAGATCCGAAAAAATGAGTCAATCTGACAGATGTTCGATAGACTTCTATTTTATGACCACATGCATTTGTGATTTAAGTTTGGTGTGCCAGGCATGATATCACTTATACGACACTCCACATTACGACAACGTCCAACAAACAGTGGAGACGCACAACTCAATTCTGACACTACAATGTTGACAATCAAGCCGCACAGTGCGCTCCGCCATAGCCGTCTGTTTTGGGGGATTTACTCTAAATAGCAGAGTTAATCCTCAAATTAAACCATGAAATAACGGCATCTAAGGACCTCATTGTCTTCAAGTGATTATGTTCCTCACTGTCTATTTTGTCTTATTCGGGAGTTGCACAAGTGCAGGTCACGTGGAGCATTTTGGGTAAGTTCCGGTCGACGGCATAAGAGACGTAACCTGCGACGGTCGCGAAAATAACATTGAAGTCAATGGAGATTTTCCTTGAAACGATGTTTTGCAGTTTGATTCTGGTAGATAATATTTCAGAAGTGCGGTAGCTTTCAAGCAAGACAACTTGTATTATTTCCACTCATATGGAACAGACGCTGTCAACGAAAAACTAGCGTGCTTCCTGCAAATCGTACGACGCCAAACGAGCGGAACTCACCCAGAAGGTCATGTGTTCGATACATGAGGAAGACCATCGTTTGATCATTGTTGAACTCTATTGCTGGCTTGTACATTTACAACCTTTTCTGCTGAAACCTGTATATATAGCCGAAATATAGACTATTATATCACAATAACTTCCATTTTCGGAGATACTCGCATCCTAATTTATGTAAAACTAATCTTTAGTAAAAATGGATTGTTTGTTAATATTGAAACTAAGAAATGTTAGAATTTAAGAACAAATGTTTCCTATGAAAATAATCTTCATATAACAATGCATGCACTAAATAGATAATGGATGATGACATTTGACAATAAGCGAGAATAATCATCTGCGCCTTACGTGTATATGATAGAAAGTATGGAAGGTCTTTATTAAACATACATTTGTTAAACAAAGAAAAGGTATAAAGTCGAACGATGTTGATCCGTTTGATTTGATACCATGTGTGTCATTGGTAAAATATTCGAACCTCTTTGGTCGACAATCTACCTGTATTGGAATTTGAATTGTGTGATTTTAGATGAACTATCATTAATCTATGCAAATTGCTGGGATGTAAATGCGAATGGAAAGCAATTTACCCCTGAGAAATCATTTCGAATTAAACCCTGTATGCGAATACATCATAGTGATTTAATGTTCATTGGTTTGCTGGCTTTCTGTCGGTCATTTCTTGGCGTAATACGTCACGGTATGCTTCTTGCACATATCGAGAAATGGTATCTTTTTGTCACAAAAGCCATTTCAAATTGCTTTGGAACAACAGTGGGGAGCACCCTTTAACAAACATAAATAATCAGGCTGCACGGATATGTGTTTAGGAGACTGGGTCTGCCCTTAAACTTTGTTTTCACTAAAGATGTTTTCCGGACAGCCTAACAATGCCTCAGGCACTGATGAAAAGAGAATGCGAGCACAGGCGACCCGCCCATGAGTCCAATTTAACGCGTCACTGTGGACGTCTCGTGTCAACCCTGTCATGACATTGCCGGTGGTTTCAGCAAGTTGTTGGTGACGAGTTATTTTTTTTTCTCCAAAGTGTGGTATGCACATTTAAGCTAAACATAAAAGGCTGTTACCATCAGAGTTGGTTGATTCAAGGCCGATCGCAATACAGTTCTTCTCATAATCAAATCTCAGCTTTCAACAAAATGCCACTATGGAGAGTTTCAGGAATGCATTCGAGAGGATCATCAGTTCGCGTTTTGACAGCGTTTGGAGGCTAGCATGCAAGGTACAGAATTAATGCACCTGTACGTCAGAGTCGCATGTTCGGGGATTTTCGTGAATTCTTAATGTAAAAACCATCATCCAATGTCCTTAAATTTTAGGTCCATGGAACACCTGTTTGAAGATTTGGAGCATGTAATAGCAGCAATTCCAAGTTATCTTACAAAATGATCAATATACTTACATTATCGGGTTAAAATGCAGTAAATGACGTCACTTCCGCCAAAGATCGAGTTTCGCGGTCAGAATATCCCACATTGAATGCTCAGTTGTGTTATTATTGGATAATGTCATAGCTGAATTTTATTGTGTTCCGCTTACTTAGTAAGTCTCGATTTATTCCTGAAAAAGTTGTGACAGTTGCAACCCTGTGTTCTGTACAGGATACAATCAAACGAGGATACCCACGTGACCAGATCAGACGGACGAAATGTGCTCGTCTCAGAAGACAATTTGCGTTCTTAAAATTTTATTGGCATAGAGTGTGGTTTGGTACATTTCACGTGAAGTGGGAGGAGTGGTAATCAACAATATCGGTATGTAGTTCCAGACTAAAGTACGAGAAGGTCAGTTTTCCAGGGGCGAACTGAACCTGTTCGGACACATCAATAGTTAATTTTTACCTTCGGTACACCTTGCCGACAGATTCCCTGGCCTAACTTGGACGACGCTCTATGGAATGAAGATTTAAATTCGTTCCAGCAAATGTAGTCCTAGATGGATAGTTTCCAATGCAGTTCATGTTCATTGGTTGAAAATGGGATCAGTACATAAACCGTGACTTTTCAAATAGGCAACTTTGTAAACAATCTCCATGCAGCCAATATTATCCTTTTATGAGCTTGGGAGCTTGGCTGACTTGGTAGCTCGGAATGTATGAGCTTTTAGCTTGGGAGGTGACGTGGTAGATTGGGGTGTGTGAACTATGAGCTTGGGGGCTGGGGCGGACATGGTAGCTTGGGAGCGTGTGCTGGGAGCTTGGAGCTTGGAGCTTGAAAGCTGTGCTTGGGAGCTTGGAGCGTGGGAGTTGTGTGCATGAGAGCTCGCATCAAGGCGTTTCTTATATCGAATTAGTCAGACAGGCCTTTGAAATACTAAGTTCAAATTCTTATTTAATAGATCTGAAATTGAAGCCCTTCCCCCAATTGGATAATATGAAATGATTTATTAGGGAAAATTCCATGGTTCTATAAAAAAATCATGATCCGAGTTTTTCAAATATGGGCTCTGAACTTTAGATGGTTTTCATTTGAGCTGTCCTGGATGTCTGTCAACTAAAGAATTTACAGTTCATTAGTAGTACGGTATTCTTGGTTATTATCACGAACTTGGGGGGTTCTCTAACATTTGAGAGTATGTCAAGTTGACTCATCTTGTTCTATTTTTGTATCCAGGTGACACAAATACGATTAAAAAGTTTGCACACGGCGAACAGATTAATGACATGTCAAACTGAAGTATCACATCAGATATGATATCAAGCTCTACCAGGCATTCATTTCGTTCTGCATTGCGCCTCTCCATTTAGCCATGTGAGGGTCTCACGGACTGTGCGGAGTTGACACAAGGTCATCTGCTGCCACAGTGAACGAACATGTCGACCGTCTACCTGGGCGAATTGATATCAGTCGCCACTCACCGATATGTCTTTCCGCAACATATAGTTCTAGGGTAATTTGTCAAAAAGCTGCCTTCAAACTGTGTGAAAGTGGCGTGTTGAAATACACTGAATACCTGTTTAGTATATTTCGAGATAAATATACATTTTGCGATCAGTACAACAGCCAGATAGAAAAGTTCTTGGTTTTTGGAAAAACCCATTGCGTACACTTCGCCATCCATAAGATGGCTTGCGAATCGTGTGTCTCCATTTTCGCTGAGCGATATCCGTTTTTTTACCGGATTCTGTTCGGCCTTCATCCGGCGGATAACAGACTCGAGAAATCTGATAAATTACAGATATTCATACCGCTTCTGAAACAGATATTGCCTGGGCTTACAAAATATATAGGTATGAATAACTTTCGTATCATACAAGAGGTGTGGTGGATCTGTAATTTTGAACAAGTAGGACATCACATGACTCGAAAATGGCGAGTTACGTCGGTGTTACGTTGGCTGACGAAGTCACGTGGTATTGATTTCTGGAAATTCCCTATGGCATTTCCCGAAAGTAGGCTGAAAATGGATACACACGATCCCAGGGTCAGTCTTACTGCGTATAGATGACCGAGATGGTTACAGGTTGAGAAAAACCATGTAAAAAATGGCGTGCCCCCTACAGCGGTAAATGCAGTGTAGCGCAAAGCACCCTCTGAGAGGATATGGGCGTTGTCGACTAGAATGATCATGATCGTATGTACTGAGGGTGAATATTTCTTATTAGATGAGCGACTCGATAAGATGAGAATAATAATTCCCCGTAACGCTGAACAAATATCAAATATTATTCCATTGAAGTAGATCCTAAAATGGGTTGGTCGGAGTTTAATCGGAATTTGAATGGCACAGATCGACGACCAGAACTGCTTGCTCTCACCCCGTTGGTTCGAATCCCGTTTACCCAAACAGTTGCCGTCATAGAGTCACAACAATGCAAAAGAAACAAGACGAAGACCAAAACATTTCGGTCTGGTTCTGTCAAGTTAGTTCTGGTACGGACATGACCGATCACATACGATTCCGGCAACATGGTCAAGCCTCGACCAAAAGAATATATAATTTATTATTCATATATGTGGTATGATGCGATGTCGAAATCTGGAACATCTTTGGGTTTGCAGCGTAATGGTCATATCTTCAACTACAAACTCATTTTACAAAGCGAACTGTTGAATAAAGTAAAGCTCACATGGTCATGAAGTCCACGAGTGTAACATGTGTAAAGAATGTACATTGTACCTAACAAAAGGTCAGTACCAGACACAATATTATAACTGCCACCTAGAGACAGATCGGTCCTGGACGGTAAACATTGATAACACATAATCAATAGGCCTACACTCGTATAACTGACAGTTTTATTGCCGTATATGGTAAAACGGCTTATTATGCGAGTTTCAAATGAACAGTCTCGACCGATTTCGTGCAACTGGGTAAATATAGACGTGTTTGACCCATTTCTCACTTAGGGATGATTCATCTATTTCCAGGGGTGGGTTGACCGGGAAATTTTTTAACTTGAACTTTGATGGAGAGGACATCAACATTTTTGGGGCATTTTTAAGGCGGGGGGAGGGGGGAGGGGGGAAATATTTACAGTTATAATGTATTTAAGAACCTCGGTCATTATCTTCCCCACCAGTTTGAAGAAATGGCAAGATCGTATTCCATCTGTACAGACTAATTTGTACGTGTAGTATTTCGATACTGTACATACCAAACATTCATGGATGATTTCAGAATGTCTGTTCAAACCATGACATCTTCAATAACGGTTAGATGTATGTCTTTCAGGGGTAATACAGATATTCTAACCGCTAAATATGGTTAATATGCTATTATCTATGGTGGCCGAGAGGGGCCATCGTCACTTCGCCATCGTACGTCAAAAAACAGAGCGATAGAGCGATGGCGATAGAGCGATAGAGCGATGGCGATAGAGCGATAGAGCGATGGCGATAGAGCGATAGAGCGATGGCGATAGAGCGATAGAGCGATAGCGATAGAGCGATAGAGCGAAGTACATGACTGCGCATGTCTCATAATCATGCATATTCATACGGTGATAATCGTATCTCCAACACAAGAGAGATCGCCGCTAAACTCTAGTTATTATCAGGCGGATTCATGAATATTATAGGGGCCAGCGGCCTACCACAAAGATTACACAGATAACACAGAGAGATAGACCGATAAGTTTTATTGTATATGGGCTAAAATAATAAACATTGGCTAAAAGATCGACATAAGAATCTAATAAATAAAGCAGTGATATTCGCTGTCTAGTGAACATATACATCTGGAACATTTGAAATCAAGTTTTGTAATTAATGCTGATCAACGCTTGTAAAAAAATCAACGTAGAATCGAAATAGAAGAGGTCACTCTCCCCCCCCCTAAAATATTGGTGATCTAATTTACCCATAGTCTCGTAATTTTTCGTCAAATTCAACTTCTAACTCCTCTGAACGAAAAGACCAATTCGTCCTTCGATGCGTAAGTTGAATTATTTGAAGTTGTGGGTGCCGAACGCGGCCATTTCCGCGTTTTTATCGAAAAAGAAAGGCGGATGTCATATGAAACTGATAATTCATTAAGATTGTGCTGATCATGGCTGGACTTAACACTAAATCGCATAGAACAAATCGCATAGCACTGCTTTTTTTATATCTTATTTGGTTTTGTTAGGTAATACACATTGTACATGTACATACAATATTTTATCGTACTAAACAAAAATGGCTGTATTTGTAATTAGAAACTCATGTTATACAACAAACATCGTCATTACACCTCGATTTATCTACGCAAACAACATCATAAGAGTCTAAACAGTAAATGCAGCGATGACCAATACTGGTAAAACAAGCGCCATTCGCAGTTCTTATACTGGAAATATTTATCGGTTTCGTACGCACATTTAAAGCGTTTTGAACACTTTTCAACCAAGGGATTTTTAACTACTTTCATTTTATATAAAGAAAATTTAACAATAGAAATACAGTAGTTGAGTGGCTGATTTCTGGTTGTAAAAGACCAAGTATAACTTTTTCTGGCGAAAATATAATTGGAACAACCGCCGGAGCGAACCAATTTTCCAGTAAACTCCACCAAGGGTAGATATGTTCACATTCCCAAAAGAGATGAATAATAGTCTCTGGAACTTTGCTACAAAATGCACATAAGTTAGATATACAATGTATCAGGGTAAAGTTTATGTTCAAAAATGTTGGTAGTCAATATTCGGTTAATAATTCAGTGTCGAAACCATTTATATTTCACATCTCTTTGAGACATTCCGTTCTTTGTGCAATGCGGGGGTATAGGGGGAGAGGCAAATCTTAATAAATTAATATCCTATCAACGTTCTCCAACAATTGAATATTAGTAAGCGTCAATCCTTCCCCCTCCGTGTCATTAATCAAAGATCTTTTTTTTTATATATTTATAATGGCATTCCTTGAATCAACTCAGAGTCGCTTTCTTGTACAGAATTTTTCTTAGTATGCATGGCGTTGATATTCATTTTGACCGCCATGAAAATCTTGTACCGAAAAATACCGTGAACACAAAGCTAGGCAAAAATGTCGACTTGTCTCGTTTTGGTGTAGTCATGCGCAGTCATGTACTTCGCTCTATCGCCATCGCTCTATCGCTCTATCGCCATCGCTCTATCGCTCTATCGCCTATCGCCGTCGCTCTATCGCTCTATCGCCATCGCTCTATCGCTCTATCGCCATCGCTCTATCGCCATCGCTCTATCGCTCTATCGCCATCTCTATCGCTCTATCGCCATCGCTCTATCGCCATCGCTCTATCGCTCTATCGCCATCGCTCTATCGCTCTATCGCCATCGCTCTATCGCTCTATCGCCATCGCTCTATCGCTCTATCGCCATCGCTCTACCGCTCTATCGCCCTATGGCACGATGGCGAAGTGACGATGGCCCCTCTCGGCCACCATAGTTATCCATAATTGAATTAAGATTCATATTGTTTTCCGCTGTTATAACCAAAGTCTAATTAACATGAGCAACGGAACTACATACATAAACTATAGATATGAATATATTTAAAAAACGCATGAAATACTACCGGTACAGTAGTTAGGGTATTGGTATAATTTATTTTCAACAAAGCAACACAACTTTTTTAATGAAATCTCAGAATTGTGATTATTTTACTAGTTTAGGTTTAATCGTATGTTGAAAGCTCCATACACAGAAAAGATTATCACACCCGGCCCGAGATTAAGCCCTGACACCATATTCTTACATTGATATTACTAGTCATATATCCATGTAGTTACTATTCATATGTACATATGTACTTGTAGTTAATATGCCTTCTGAAGCAAAACAATACTTTATATATACATGTTATTAACTACATTGTACATGTCAATCTACGGCCAAGAATTTCCGCACTTTTATTGTTTGTTTTTTATCTCTATATGTCAACCCATTGAAATAAAAGCAAACAAATACATACATGTATATATTCTATACTATTCTTAAATAAAGCCAATATCCCTTCAGAGGAAGAGGGAGGTGCGGGGGCGGAGGGGGGAGGTGTGCTCAAAGTGGTTGTTATCTCGATATGTACAGGAGAAAATACAGTGGCTATTCGACAGTAGATATACATTGGAAAGACATATCAGAGATGGGAAATAATTCCAAAGATCATTCCAGGACGCCATTGTTTTACTGCCCAAACTGAATTGTTTTACTGCCCGAACTGAATTGTTTTACTGCCCGAACTGAATTGTTTTACTGCCCGAACTGAATTGTTTAATATACATAAGTGCAATATCAGATCAGTTTCACAATTTCAAGTTGATTTATTGATTGGTTGATTGGTTGGTTGGTTGATTGGTTGGTTGGTTGATTGGTTGGTTGGTTGGTTGCAAAAATAGATAATTTTTTCGATGTGTTACATGTATAGGGGACAACACACCATTGGGAATATAGCATATATAATTTAAACATTCATTCATGAGAGGTATTATTTTACTCTCTAAACTGAATCGTTTCATGAACACAGATTAGATTTCAAATTTCAAGTTGATTGAAAATTAAATCCATCTTTTATGTTCCGGTACCAGCAGTGACACGAGAAAAATGGGTACAATAGACTGGGTAAACACTCGATTCTCGATAGTATGCTTCTCAGTATTACAAATTAAAGGCCCGAACACTATCGATCCTAACTCGCAAGATCGACCAAAATATGAAAATTTAGAACTGTTTGATTTCAAATAGATTGAAAAAATTTCAAATCAGTTTTCGAATAGAATTTCAACATCCCAGTTTGGGAGTCATTATTTACTGTCTAAGCTGATTTATTTTATAGGTAAAATTTGAAAATTTATAGCTTTTGGTGTTCCAATATGTTATATGTATATCAGATAATCATACATGGGCTCTCACGAATTTCTACATCAATTCCTGGGAGGCATTGTCTCATTCACAAAGCGGAATTGTTTCATAAACATAAAGTTTCAAGTGATTGGATGAAACTTAGCGAAGGTATAACTGTTTTAGTTTCAATACTCCACATGTATGAGACAAAACAATATTGGTGATGGAGGGGGTCATGAAATTGTTGAAGGCTCTGCAACCAGAGTGACATGGGGGAGAGAGTGACCATATTTTTTTCAGTTCTATTGGAAGGTACTTCTTAGATATATATGTTTTGTCGGCTGTCCGATAACTCCCCCCCCCCCTCCACCTCCCTCCTTAACCCCAGTCGATTCCTGGTAAATATCCACTGGTTTCTAGACGCATAATTTAAAGTCCATTCACTGTACCTTCGAAGTTGGTCATCTATCCATAATAGAAGACAAACTAAATATTCTGAAAGCTTATATAGCATAACACACAGGATACGGCCAATCCCACCAACCACCATCAGAATGTATAAATCATTGCACATCGTATATACTTGAAATCTCAGCCACTACATGTACAACTGTTTTGAAAAATATTGCAGGGCCGCTTGAAGTCTGGGGGACCAGATGTTTTATAGGCCTCTTCATCTAAGTTGCCCCCCACTCCCACCCTCTGTCCTGGTAATAAATTAACATTAGGAAGGTACCACAATGTGATTGACATATTCAACAACCGGACTTTTACAACGGTGTAAATTTTAGGTACACTATTGATTTCTTCGACGAATGAAACCAGAATAAATGCAACACAATCAAGGTTCCGATATACTGAGTGGAAATTACAAGCTGATTACTGGCAGTTCCGAGGTCGAAATATTGAGGACATGCAGGTACTAAAATGTTGAACTTAAGCGGAATCATAATTCCGAGTGGATATCATATCTATATAAACTCAACGTTAAAGGAGGTGATGGAAAACGTTGCCTGCTTAAGAAGTCATATGACCACCACAGATAAATATACTGACTGTGTATTTCTATAACATCACAAGGACCATATGACCCCCACAGATAAAATATACTGACTGTATTTCTATAACATCACAAGGACCATATGACCACCACAGATAAAATATACTGACTGTGTATTTCTATAACATCACAAGGACCATATGACCCCCACAGACAAATATACTGACTGTGTATTTCTATAACATCACAAGGACCATATAACCACCACAAACAAATATACTGACTGTGTATTTCTATAACATCGCAAGGACCATATGACCCCCACAGACAAATATACTGACTGTGCATTTCTATAACATCACAAGGACCATATGACCCACACAGACAAATATACTGACTGTGTATTTCTATAACATCACAAGGACCATATGTCCCCACAGACAAATATACTGACTGTGTATTTCTATAACGTCACAAGGAACATATGACCCCCACAGACAAATATACTGACTGTGTATTTCTATAACGTCACAAGGACCATATGACCCCCACAGACAAATATACTGACTGTGTATTTCTATAACGTCACAATGACCATATGACCCCCCACAGACAAATATACTGACTGTGCATTTCTATAACGTCACAAGGACCATATGACCCCCACAGACAAATATACTGACTGTGTATTTCTATAACGTCACAAGGACCATATGACCCCCACAGACAAATGTACTGACTGTGTATTTCTATAACATCACAAGGACCATATGACCCCCACAGACAAATATACTGACTGTGCATTTCTGTAACGTCACAAGGACCATATGACCCCCACAGACAAATATACTGACTGTGTATTTCTATAACGTCACAAGGACCATATGACCCCCACAGATAAATATACTGACTGTGTATTTCTATAACATCACAAGGACCATATGACCCCCACAGACAAATATACTGACTGTGCATTTCTGTAACGTCACAAGGACCATATGACCCCACAGACAAATATACTGACTGTGTATTTCTATAACATTACAAGGACCATATCACCCCCACAGACAAATATACTGACTGTGTATTTCTATAACATCACAAGGACCATATCACCCCCACAGACAAATATACTGACTGTGTATTTCTGTAACGTCACAAGGACCATATGACCCCCACAGATAAATATACTGACTGTGTATTTCTGTAACGCCACAAGGACCATATGACCCCCACAGACAAATATACTGACTGTGTATTTCTATAACGTCACAAGGACCATATGTCCCCCACAGACAAATATACTGACTGTGTATTTCTATAACATCACAAGGACCATATGACCCCCACAGACAAATATACTGACTGTGTATTTCTATAACATCACAAGGACCATATGTCCCCCACAGACAAATATACTGACTGTGTATTTCTATAACATCACAAGGACCATATCACCCCCACAGACAAATATACTGACTGTGTATTTCTGTAACGTCACAAGGACCATATGACCCCCACAGACAAATATACTGACTGTGTATTTCTATAACGTCACAAGGACCATATGACCCCCACAGATAAATATACTGACTGTGTATTTCTATAACATCACAAGGACCATATGACCCCCACAGACAAATATACTGACTGTGCATTTCTTCTGTAACGTCACAAGGACCATATGACCACCACAGACAAATATACTGACTGTGTATTTCTATAACGTCACAAGGACCATATGACCCCCACAGACAAATATACTGACTGTGTATTTCTATAACGTCACAATGACAATATGACCCCCCACAGACAAATATACTGACTGTGTATTTCTATAACGTCACACGGACCATATGACCCCCACAGACAAATATACTGACTGTGTATTTCTATAACATCACAAGGACCATATGACCCCCACAGACAAATATACTGACTGTGTATTTCTATAACGTCACAAGGACCATATGACCCCCACAGACAAATATACTGACTGTGTATTTCTATAACGTCACAAGGACCATATGACCCCCACAGACAAATATACTGACTGTGCATTTCTGTAACGTCACAAGGACCATATGACCCCCACAGACAAATATACTGACTGTGTATTTTTGTAACATCACAAGAACCAAAAGTAATCCATGCGATGATTTGTATCTCAGCCGCATTTTTTATTGCGGCTGTTCATTTGAACATGCTGAATTAACATGACTACACGGCCCCTAGCACCGGCTTGAGCGGTATTAGATACAAATAATTCGGAGCCATGATGTAATAGTTCTATCAAGTCTTCTGTTGGAAAACAATGAATTATGTGACGGCCAGACAGTCAAAATCAAAAACTGTCCAAACGAGGGTGTATTTATTGTATGCAAGTTCGTATTCAGAACAAATACCGGCGAATACCTGTGAGATCCGACGCCAATCAAAGGCTTCATTCTCCACACCATGTATACAAGTCACACAACTACAACGAATTCGAATTTAGATTCAGACAGTTGAAATATCGAGTTAGTTGTTCGATAACTCGCGCTAGGAAGTTAGGATTACTAAAGAAATGCAAGAATAGTATAAGAATAATATCAGTCCGAGTTAGTCATACGACAGTCTTGAAAAGATACACGGCCTGTGACCAGACACTTTAGAATACTGACTTCAAACACCGAGATAACAAGAAGAAACTTCATGTCAGCAACACATCTAATTCGTATAATACTGGTATGGAGGGACTACAGTAATCAACATCAGATAATCACTCGTGTGTAAGTTGATTCGCATAGAGCACATTTGAAATTGGGGAAGGTTAAAACGGTGTTGAATTTGAAGGAAGAGATCCCTTCATCATCAGGCCGTATAATGTGAAATGTTCCATCGTGTAGTTCATTAAACTTCTTGGTCCCATAACAAACACATGAGCTAAGATTGTTTGATGCCGGCTCCTTTATTTCCGTTCCTTTTGGCTGGCTATTCACAGACCGTACTGGATGTCAGAAAACTAAAGAATAGAATAGAACCTTATTTGTAGTGTTTTACCCATTTATGGGTTAATGTGTACATGATTAAAAGAAGAACAATAGGTTCAACGGATTCAATAAGACACACTGCTCATCAAATAGTTTCTCTTAATTATGTGGCGAGTAGCAGAGAGACAGCAAATTCATTATCAGTTTGTGCGCCCAGCCCCTTCTGCCCTGATTTGATGACGTGACGTGACAATGACGTCACGGACGACGTCACTTCCGGTGATATAATTTCCGGGCCAAAGATCGCATCCGGGTCAAATATCACCTCCGGTCACGTGACGGCACAGTAAGAGTTATTTACCCCTAAAGAAGACCGTACGCTGCAGTTGTTTAAAAGTCCGTCCCAATGGGAAAACCACTGATGGATATTTGCGGTATGGGGCGTGGCACCTTGTTTTCTCTATCTCTCCAAGTAGAACAGGACGGGAGGGGTCTCGTGACCATCAGGTGACTTTTACTGAAAAGCTATCGTGCGCATGCGTAGTGCATAGGCAGATCTGGGGTGGACGTTTTTTTGTCGAAGTGGGCCAATATTGGGTCGATTGGGTCGGGTGAGGTATCAACGTGAAACACTCGTGAGGGACCATCCTACTGGATGAGTGGGTCGGGGAAGTAAGGCGATTGTGGAAATTGTGGAAAAGGGGCATTGGAATGGAAGTTTTGGGATCAAGGTATGATCCGAATGGGTCGCATTGGGTATCAGTTTTAAGCACACGTGGGAGAGAGTCTGACTGGACCGGTGTGTAGTTAAATAGGGCTATGGTGCGCATGCACAGGCAGGTAATGGTGGGGAAAAAGCATTTGAATGAACGTTTTGGAGTCGAGGTGGCCCAATAGTGGGGACGCAAAAACCCAGTATATTTGCCCTATGGCCTTTGTGGAGTGTTTTACCATCGCGTCTTAACAACCTATCTGAACGCCTTAATGCCCCATCTTAACGCAATAACGCCCAATCGTGACGTCTTATGGTAACGCCTTAACGCCCTGGCATAACAGTTTTTTACCGTTTGTTACGGATTGTACAATGCTATTATATAATACTGTGTGTGTGTGGTGGAGGTGGTTGATGTGTGTCTTCTGTACCTGGTTTCAAAATGTCTTAACGCCATGATGCAGACAGTTTAGAAAAAGTCAGATCAATACGTTCACAAGTGTTCATGTAGTTTATTGTCCCCTCCATCACATCATACCCACTCTGGAGGAGACGTGTTGGGCATTTTTACAATTCAAGCATGCTCTTGCACAATCAGAAGCCTCCATTTGGGGCAGCATCTGTCATATTCGTTCTTGCACGTTGGATGTATTCTCGGCTGCTCTTGTCCAATCAGAAACCGATCATTTCAGAAAACCCAGTCTTAGGCCATGTTAGTTCTGATCCGTTTGTTCTAATTCTCGTCGGGCAGACCCGTTTGCGCATTTTGATCACATTTTGCATGGCCTCATTGGGTGGTAGCCCCATGTCCTCTTCCAGGTGACGCTTGGTCTTCATGATGGTCCTGTGCATGGGGTCGCCTTTCATTTCAAGCGGTAGCAGGGTATACTGTTCATAGATCACCATGGCTGTTTTCATGATGCTGGGGCGCATTTGGGTGTTCGCCTGTTGTAAGTTTTCCTGTCCGGCGTCCGACATCGCTGCAGCATGAGTATTAGAATACGATCTTAAAAGGTAGGACCTTCCTCACTCAGGCATTTCTGGAACGTAGCCGGACTATCTGAGATCAAGCACTCCATACCAGTAGATAGTCTCTCAGCAGTCTCTGTTTTGGTATCAGTCGGTGGACTCTCACAATCAGCTGGCATATCCTCAGCATCTGCATCGGCTCTCTGTGCGTCGGTGTCTTCAATCCCATGTATGTTCTTCATGGGCACATCATATCGTAACGCCTGTTGAACGTGCGTTCGCACCCAGACAAAGTATATGTTGTTGTGACGGTTGAACGTCGACTGGGCACGTTTTGAGGATACGCTTGTTTTTTGGGCAGTAACGTACGCCAACACCCGGCTTAACGCGTTGAGACGGGCGTTAATGCGTTGAAAAGGGCGTTAAGATAGAGCGTTATGCGTTGAGACTGGCGTTATGACGAAACGACGGGCGTTGGTGGATGTCAGTGCATTGCGATGAATTAGTGTCATTTCCATGGACTATCTAGAAAATCAGCGTTTCTGAATTATTTTACCGGGGCGTCGGAGCTTAAGCTGGGCCTTGGAGGGCGTTACTGTGCATCAAACGAGCGTATCCCAAGAACTTGCACAGTCGACGTTCAGCCGTCAACATGGGCTATACTTGCTCTGAGTGCGAATGCACGTGCACCAGACGTTACAATATGATGCGACACCAGAATAATATACATGGGATTGAAGACACCGAGGCACAAGAAGCCGATGCAGATGCTGAGAATATGGCAGCTGATTCTGCGAGTCCACCGACTGATACCGGAAAAGAGACTGCTTGGATTCTATCTACTGATATAGTGAGCTTGATCTCAGATAGGCTACGTCCCAGAAAAGCCTGAATGAGGAAGTTCCTAGATTGGAGATCGTATTGTGAGAGCAGCTATTAATACACACGCTGCAGCGGTCGAGGACGCCGGACAGAATATCTTACAACAGGCGTACATCCAAATGCGCCCTATCACCAGGAAAACAGCCATGAACAGTCAACCCTGCTACCGCTGACAATGAAAGTCGACCCCATGCACAGGACCATCATAAAGACCAACCGTCACATGGAAGAGGATAAGTGGCTACCACACATCGAGGCCCTGTAAAATGCCATCGAAATGCGCAAACGGCTGTTCGGCTACAAATTGCCGTTACAGTATCCTGGCCTGCCCGACGATTATTAGAACAAACGGATCAAATTTCTGAAATGGTGGCTTCTGATTAGACAAGAGCAGTCGAGAATACATCTAACAGGCAAGAACGAATATGACAGATACAGCTCCAAATGGGTGCTTCTGATTGGACAAGAGCATACTCGAATTGCAAACATACCGAACGCGGCTTCCCTAGCGGTATGATGTGATGAAGGGGATAATAAACTATATGAAAACTTGTGAACGTATTGATCTTGCTTTCTCTCAACTGTCTGCATTATGGCATGAAGACATTATAGAACTTGGTATAGTAGATGTAGGCGTCACTGCGTTAAAACGGGCGCTCAGCAACGCCACCACCATCACCACCATCGTCTCCACCACAAACCACCGCCACCACCACCACAAACAACCACCACCACCACGAAGATCCACCACCACACAGCAAACAGCGCCACACACCACAAACACACACACATCACCACCATCACACACCACCACACACCACACACACACAACGACCACCACCACCACCACCACCACACATCCACACATGCTCACGCACACTCAAGGGTAGCCAGACCGAACATGGTTCGATGTAAAGCGCAGACGTCATCGGGGACCAGCAAGTTTCAACATATTTTATTCCGTGGTGTGAATGGATTGATACATACACCTTATCGACACGTTAGTATTATATAATAGCATTGTATAATCTCTCAGACAAGGTATAAACTGCTATGCTTGGGCGCTAAGGCTTTAGCATACTGTGTTAAGAAAAGATTCTAAGGCATTAGAATAGGGCGCTAAGTCGTTCAGTTAGGGCGTTAAGGCGTTACGGTGAAACACTCCACAAAGGCCACACGGCAAACATACTGGGTTTCTGGTTTCCCTACTGCTAACCCTGCACAACTAAGCCGGCCGCGATCCGCTGGGATCTGATATTAGCCCATCTAGACCCGGTTGATAGGGTTTTCCGTATTTTAGGATCCGTGTTTCCGGATTTCTTCTGGAAAAGTTTTACATGGACCCACCCCTGACTTGATCGGCCTCGAAGAGAGGTACACGTTATGAAAGTTGAGGTCTTTAAGACGACAGGGCTTGTGCGCGTGTGCTCTTTAAGATGTTGTAACGCGAAGTAGTCTCAAGACACAGGGATGGTCTTCATCAAACCTAAACAATAATAGTTTCCGAGGTCCGGCTTCTGAGATTTCTCGAAGTCTTGACAACCTCTTTAAATGAGAGAGGATACAACGAAAACGAAGTTCAATGTCTGTTGAATATTAAGCCGATTTATTGTAAATTCATTCCACCCAACTTAGGAATGACCGGCATCATTTGGCAGGCAGACTAGCACAACCTCATCAACATCAGACTGTTCTGTAAACAGTCATTTTCGGAACTGGAGATAGCAATAACCATTATCGGAGACTTGAGCCTCTGTGAGACCTGATGGTTTAGCCATCAGGGAGAACTAGTGTTACTATAGTATTTTTCTTATAATTAGTCGCGGGTTTGAGGGCTTCTGTAAAATCAGCCGTATGGTTAAAATCAATTTCCTTTTTTAAAACGTATATAACAAAGTTATATCTATAGAATGTCATACCACTCTCCGTGATAACTGCTACAAAACTTGAGTTTTATAGCTTTTTTGTACTACCCGGGTTAACTGCCATAAGGGTTGTTCACGTAAATCTTCATCAATACATGGTATGTCGTCATAATCTATTCCTTTTTCTCCGGCCAAAGGGCAATAGGCGGGGCGAGATGTCATTCAAGGGTTGCTCTGTTTGTCGTTTGGTTATGAAGACATGACATTAAACTATTGTCGTTGACAAAGAACGAAAGATTCGAAAATACGGGTGGACCAGTACAGCCGCTATGTTATGCAAATGTCCTCGACACCTCAAAGATTTGGACGCCTCTCAGACACAGCATAACCGTATCACTTCAATAGTATGGTGATCTAGTTGGACCAAAAGTGTGCCCCGCATTACCTCATCAAAAGCGTGAGCGACAACGCAAAGGGTGACGTCGTCTTCCAAAACACGATGTCGCCCTTTCGCGTCGCGTGTCGCCTTTGACAATGTTGAGTGATAGGACGACGACGTCGCTTTCATACACCAGGACGTCGTGTTATTTGTACCTATCAATAGTTCAATTTGTAGGCAGAATTTCAATCAGTGCTCTTCGATGCATCGTAGGTTTACAAATGTAATTAACGAGAGAGCAATCAAATTAAACTATACACTTACAATACCGTTGATGATGTCCGACTCTAATCGACTGGATCAATAATGGGATATTTGCTATAAAAATGTAAATATAGGTCATACGGCCATCCATAGATTACACCGTCATTGAAATAAAGATCGTGTGAAGTTGTCATTTTAATTCATGCAGTCACTCATGGAGGCATTGCCCCTGTCCTTGTGAAGGTAACATCGATTGAGGACACTTTCCCATATATAGAACTGAATAGCTCACCCCGCCTATTGCCCTTTGGCCAGAGAAAAAGGAATAGATTATGACGACATACCATGTATTGGTGAAGATTTACGTCAACAACCCTTATGGCATTTAACCCGGGTAGTACAAAAAAGCTCTAAAACTCAAGTTTTGTAGCAGTTATCACGGAGAGTGGTATGACATTCTATAGATATAACTTTGTTATATACGTTCTAAAAAAGGAAATTGATTTTAACCATACGGTTGATTTTACAGAAGCCCTCAAACCCGCGACTAATTATAAGAAAAATACTATAGTCTTCAGGGAGACCTGGTGTTATTAGTCTGACTATAATGTGCCGTTCATTCCGTTATATACAATGCTAGGCGTTTACAATCTCAATTTAACCCGACATAGATGTCCTTACAACTTCGGTACAATTATGACAGACAGATCACAAATCTGTCTCATTACATAATTCAGTCGTCAAAACCAAGGTTAAGTCATAATACTTATATAAGCGGTTTCTATGTTATCTGTATAAATCTGAACTTTCATAACTAATTCTCACAAATAGTTGTGTTTGCAATGACTGACCTGAAGGGTCATGGAATAGTATTTAGGAAATAGGTTTGTCAAAACACATCACAATACCAAGGACGCATGCATACAGATTTATATAAAATTGTTAAATGAAAAGTCGAAATTTATACATTTATATGGTGGTCCAGAATCGACATTTCACAACGTGGTTACCCTCCCCAACCCAGTACGCCCAATGTTGGGCCACCTCGAACCTAAAAGGTCCATTCCAATGCCCTTTTGCCTCCACTATCTGCCTGCGCATGCCCACCATAGTCCTACTGTCACTGCACACCAGTCGAGTCGGACTCTCCCCACGAGTGCTTCAAACTGATATCGCAACGTTCGGGCCAATATTGGTTCATCTCAACCCCAACACGTACATTAATTCCAATGCACTTTCTCATAATCACCAAATCAGAGTCAGATAACTCTGGGCGCGCAAAAATGATAATGAATTCCCTGTCTCCCCAGTCTGCTGCGATGAATAAAGTTTACTACCAGAGAGATGACCACCATGTCCTCGGCAGAAAGAAACCATACAAATTTTGCTCTATCTGGCATATTGGTGAAGTTGGTACATGTCGTTGATATATTTTAAGAAATATTGTTTTCATAGGCGGCCTCAATGGCCCGCTCCCTGAAATTTATAAACTTTCCAACACTAATCGCACCTATGAGCACGCCTATGAAAACATTATTTCTATTCCATCGCACTACCCAAATTGATTATCAGCAAAGATTATAATGAAAGAGAGAAAACATATTTCAAACTTTGACAACCTTTCTCCCCTTCCTTGAAAGAACTCTCCACTGAATATTGGCACAATGCTCCCGTCTCGGTCGGCATCGTGCCGATGTCAGTGGACGAGTTTATGTGGCCTCTCAAATGGAGAATTATTCTGTCAGTTGAGCCAGGCTCTGTGAAACATACTCGGATTTGGGGCTTTTTTGTGTTACTTTGTTTATCAATTTCACGATGAAAACAGCAGTTAATCTTGAGAAAGAAATTCCATCTATTAATTTATTTGTGTGTTTATTCGATTGTACGAAACAGACGACCCCTTCCTATCCCGCCTTGTAAAACAGAATATCTCACTGAAAACCTTCACTTTTCATATGTACATGTCACACAACCGTGCTAAAACGCTCAATAATTGCACGGTTAGCAAGTGGTTATAGACACGAGTGCTATACAATTGTAAATCTGACCAGGGCATTTACAACAGGCAAGTGTAGTTGTTTTTATGGTCTTCTTGGTTATTATCATGGCCTTTCAGTTGGGTTTTCTAGAACATGAGCGGATGTCGAGTTGACTCGACTTGTCTGACGTTTGTATCCAATTGACGCAAATACGCCGAGAAATGACTTTACACACAACAGTAAGATTTATGATTCAAACTGAAGTATCATATCAGATACAATAAATAGTTTTACCCCGCCAACAGAGAGGACATATTTTATACTCTTATTTGTCTGTCTTTCTGTGTGTTTGTTTCTCACTGACAGGATACTATGAAAGCGAAAAGTCAATAAACGTGTACACTCGCAAAACGTAGAGACTACTGGGATGACACTCGTTATATTGAGAGCCTCTACACCATACATCATATCCACTGTTGGATTGCTCGCTGGGAGATTCTGTATGAAAACGGGTTATTTACATAAGTTAGTGTAATTCCAGCGATAAATATCATGATCATTCTTAAGTCCCTTATTCTTGTTGATTGATTCGATCAAACCAACACCCCACTTATCTGGAACATTAAAACGATCTAGAATGACATTGAAAAGTTTTGTGTAAACATGTAACATGAAAGTACGGAGGCTTGTTAGGGCCATGCATATTCAAGATTTCACTTTCGCATTTTCTCTCTTTTCTTGTCATCCTCTTAGATTAATTTTCGATTTTTAAAAATTTGTCTCTGATTTTTGTATTCATTCTCAAGAATCTGCAACCAGTTCCATACGAAAACGCTGGAAATTCATTTTCAAGATACAGGAACAATTCAAACGACCACATGAAAACACTGGAAATTAGCGAAAACGTCGAAAATTGCGTGAAACATCAGAAGTAGCAAAAAAAACACAGAAAATAATTTCCACCGCGGTGGTAATAATATCCACCGCGGTTGTAATAATTTCCACCGCGGTGGTAATAATTTCCACCGCGGTGGTAATAATATCCACCGCGGTTGTAATAATTTCCACCGCGGTGGTAATAATTTCCACCGCGGTGGTAATAATATCCACCGCGGTTGTAATAATTTCCACCGCGGTTGTAATAATATACACCGCGGTTGTAATAATTTCCACCGTGGTGGTAATAATATCCACCGCTGTGGTAGTGATTTTCATCGCGGTGGTAATAATTTCCTAATACCCTAATACCGCGATGGATATTATTACCACCGCGGTGGAAATTATTTTCGCGATAACAACATCAATAAATAGTACGTAGTCTTTGAGCAGTCCACTGCTTGAATTTAGAATCATTACATGAACAGAAAATGATCAGGTTCTTGTAACGCAACTTTCAACTTCTTCAACATAAACAGAGCTGAGGAATTCCTAGGAGGAAAATACACTATTATAAATAGCAATTACAAATCCTTTCTGGAATTGAGTTTAAACCATAACACATGTTGTTAGTTCCCTTGTAAACTTACTATTGCGCTTGAGTCTACCAAATCAGTTGGCACAAAAAGGAGGTGTTCGCTTCAGATGGATATTTTTCCCTTCAGAGTCGCTCTCTGTTGCTCTATTGTCTCGCTCCGAGCCGGCCGGTAAATTGTGACGTAATGCTCAGGTATTTCCCAACTCTTTGTCAGACAGGCGAGGCCAGTCTAATGGGGAATTCTGGTTCATATTCTCATACGGTTACCATTAGTATTTTCATGAACGACCCATATATTTACGAACAATAATCAGTTATATTAATATATAAACCGACTCGAAAACTGAAAAATCACTGCCAAAAGTTCAGCGAACTGCAGATAAAAAAAAACATATTGGCACATGCATAATCATTTGGGAAAGCAAGCGTCACCACTTGTTGAGGGTCATTTCCTTAATAAAGGCTTTGATATAAGACAAGTTTAACCTTATAACTTTTCAATTCATAGTTACAACTTTCCCCTGCCCTAAGACGAATTTATTTATGGGTAACAATTAATTTTTTGCTCTGCTGGATCGTCAGAATATTCAAATACTGAACAAGTGGTCTGACTGTGCGTGTGGAGTTATGTGCAATTCTGTTCACGAATTATAATAAAATAAGGGATTATGTGCGTTAGGTGTTCGCTGTCTTTATTTCACGTCACTATATTGCACATTAAAGTCCAAAATGAAGATCGGGAAAAAATAAAAATAAATAAAAAAATCTCGGGGATTTGGGGATTCGAGCCAAAATGCTGGTTTTCTTTTAATCTGTAGTACGACACTGTAACCATTCGGCCAAGCAGCTGTTACGATAATCAACTTGAGGGGAATCATGTGCCGAATGGCGGTGAACTACACTCTTTCAGAGCATTACAAGCATTTTGACATATTTCAATATTCTGAAAATATGACACCTTTAACCAAAACGATTTTTCGGTATCATTTTGGATCAAGCCTACCGCATTTGTCGGTGTCATATTTTATATATGAAGGGAATTCCCTTCAAGAACATCGCAAAAAATTGCAAAAACAAACAAATGCTTATTTTCTGATACTCGTAATATTTTTTGGACAAATCTCTTCTCGGTGAAAATTGAGAATATGAAAATTCAGTATTTTCTCTCGCAAGCTAATAACTTTTAAAGTAAACGAGAGGAAATTATATTTTCGGTTTATAAACGCAACACACTAAGGAAAAAAATACGGTCAAACCGAACACCTTCTTTCCACACCAACTGACTTAACACTGCAACCGGTTCTATTTAGCCGAGTACATGTTTATTCAACAGGTAAATCCTAATCAAACAGCTAAGTTTCAGATGGTTTCAGTGTCGTATCGAAGTTCTTGGCATCTAGAGTACGCCTGGTCTGGTTATTACCGGAAGTGACGTTCAATGTGCATGCGCAAATCGAAAAGTGGCATTCAGGGATAGGCAAAGGTGAGTTTGAGCAATTTATAGGCCATGCGTGGTCCCAATGGGACATGGAAGGTGTCGCTTAGAAGTTTTCAGGTATAGACTACGATTTGGTGTGATATTGACCGGAACTGACGTCACTGTGCGCATGATCTGTCGGAAAAGGTCATATAATGGGCGTATCAGGGGCGTGTTTGAGCCAAATGGGTCGTAAAAGGTGACGTCTTGAAACTCTGGGCATGTAGACTACGGCTGAGGTGGTATTGACCGGAAGTGATTGTGCGCAGTGGTAGAGAAAGATGACATTATGAGGGTAAGCAGGGGCGTGATTGCGCGAGCTAGGGTCCATCCGGGCGCAGAAGCGTGTCGTTTTGCACGGTTTCAGGATAGTCCCTAGCTCGCCCAAACACACCCTGCGCATCTCTAAAATACCTTCTTTCTATACTACTTCTCCACTGCCTATGAGCAACATATGACGTCACAGTCACACCGTGGACAGTAGCTTCAATATCAGATCCGTTAAGCTACATTTGGGACAACGTACGGCCCATCTATCCCCTTGCGCACCCCAAAACCAAAACAGTGAGTGAGTGAATAGGGTTTAACGTCGCTTTCAACATTTTTTCAGCTATATCACGACGGGGAAGGGAAGGGAGGGGAGGGGGAGGGGCAGGGGTACCTACTTGTAACAGAGCAGATCTAATGCTGCCATTTTATAGTGCTGTCCCACTGAAATATCATGCCGTAGGCAGACATGACACCCCACACAGTCACATTATACTGACACCGAGCGAACCAGTCCTTGTTCTATCCTCTTAATGCTGAGCGTAAGCGAGGGAGCAACAAGTTCCATTTTTCAAGTCTTAGGTATGACCCGGCCTGGGATCAAAACAAATGTCTCTACTGATCATTCGCACCATGACGCCACTTTCGGTCAATAACTAGTCTAACATGCCAACAGCTTCAAGACGACACCCTCTGCGACCCATTGATGCAAAGACTGGTCCCTATAGATCGCTCAATCACGCCCCTGCGCACCCCTAAGTCACCCTCTTTCTCTACTGCTCCTGTAGTGAGCATGTAGACCGTGACGTTCATCCCGGTAAAACCACGCCAATCGTACATATGGCATATTTTGACCTAGGATGATCATTCACGCCCCTGCATACGACCAAGATGCCATCTATTGTCTAATACTCCTCGCTTGTGCATGAGCAACATGACGTCGCTGGCGCTCAATACCTCACCAATCGTAGTCGACACCACCAGAGCTTCAAGACGACACCATCCACAACCCATTTCGACCAGAAATAGCCCTTAGACCTCACAGACACGCTTCTGCACACCCTTAAAATGCCATATTTTTTCACTACTCCTCGGCTGCGCATGCACACCTTCATGGCACGTCCGATCACCTACCACGCCAAGCGTAAGTGTAATGCCAAGAGCATCCGGACGACATCCTGCACGCCATATTTGTACCCAGGATGGCCCACTAGTCGCCCAGAAAATACCATCTCTCTCTCTCTACTACTCCTCGAATGAGCATGCCCGCCACTTTCGGTCGAAACCACGCCAATCGTAGTCTACACCACAAGACAACACCCTACACAGCCCTTTTGACCCAGGTGTAGCCCACCTAGACCCATTTGACTGAGCGAAAATTTCTTTTTCCGCTTCTTTCACGAGCGTTCCGGCGATTTTCCAAGTTCATTTTTACTTTCGCCCAACAGTCACGTGAACGGAGGCGACCAAAGCACCCCAAATGACCTCTGCACGTTGCCTTGGCAAACCTTAACTGGAATTGCCGTTATCATCGGAGTGACGTCACTTTCGGCATTCCTGATGAACGCCTACTCACGTAAACTATGATAAGAGATTATTACTAACGGCACATGTACATATGCGCCATGAAAACGTGCAGTTTGAAATTCACAAACAGCGCAGAGGAGGAATGCTTGAATCAAATACCAGCTCATCCGATAGAAAATCCTGTAAAGACTTCATTGTGGCTTAAAGAAAGTTTCCCACTAATCAGCATTCGGGATATTACCCCTGAATATCTATACTATATTATGCAGGCTTGCTACCAATCTCCTGGCTTCGATTGCATATACATTTCGTCTAAACGGCTGCAGGAATGATCTCTGCCCCACCGTAATAAAAATGTAGAACGGAAGGAACAGTTCGTATGATTCGATGATATTCCATTGGTTTGGCGTTTTGATTGGCATGGATCACCAGCGCGTGATGGATAATGCATGAATGAAAGAACGTACCGGTTCTATTTTCTGGTTGTAGTCATAGATACCTACCCCTCCCATCCACATCATTTTTTCAATGAAAAGTCCGCCATTGTTGCTAAGCCGCGTCACAGCTCTGTCAATTTTGTAAAACTGCTCTATCCAAAAAGAGTTCGTTTGCGTTTGTCTTCATATAATACCGTACTGATGTTATTCATGACATAATTGAAATGTATAATGGCATGGTTGACATAACTGCACAGTTAGAAACTAAATTATGTGACATGTTTCGCGTAATACACTGCGCGCATAATAATGTAACAGCTCATTACATTTTTGTTGCCTGTGGGTGAGATTAGATTTGGAGCTGTTTGTAAAAAGCGAAAAACGGATCGAGGCTTGGTGAATGGCTTGCTACTTGTATTAAAGGTTAGCTCCAATCCGGGTTTCCCGACGTAAATCTCGAACAAAGTGCGCAATGAAGCGCAACCCACTGTGAGCACCTTCCATAATATTTGGGTAGTGGGTTGCCGAGACTTGTCTGAATCAGCGATTACCGGTATAAATTGTGTGAATGTGCAGGAAATATCCGCCATATGCAGGTCACACTGGAATATTACTGTCCAGAAAGGGATAGTTTACGATGCTGAAATTGTAATCATCTCATTTGTCATAAAGTCGAGGAGAGAGAAGGCCCGCTTCATTTTCGTTTTTATATAAAACCAATTCTACGCCCTAAAAACAAGTTCTGAACCTAACTCAAGTAAGAGTGGGAATTCATTCCGCTCAAATTCACCCAGGTTATAGGGTTCACACAGGTTATAGGGTTCACACAGGTTATAGGGTTCACACAGGTTATAGGGTTGAATTCGCTCAAATTCACCCAGGTTAGGGTTCACCCAGGTTATAGGGTGGAATTCGCTCAAATTTACCCAGGTTAGGGTTCACCCAGGTTATAGGGTGGAATTCGCTCAAATTCACCCAGGTTAGGGTTCACCCAGGTTATAGGGTGGAATTCGCTCAAATTCACCCAGGTTAGGGTTCACCCAGGTTATAGGGTGGAATTCGCTCAAATTCACCCAGGTTAGGGTTCACCCAGATTATAGGGTGGAATTCGCTCAAATTTACCCAGGTTAGGGTTCACACAGGTTATAGGGTTCACCCAGGTTAGGGTTCACACAGGTTATAGGGTTCACACAGGTTATAGGGTGGAATTCGCTCAAATTCACCCAGGTTAGGGTTCACACAGGTTATAGGGTGGAATTCGCTCAAATTCACCCAGGTTAGGGTTCACACAGGTTATAGGGTGGAATTCGCTCAAATTCACCCAGGTTAGGGTTCACACAGGTTATAGGGTGGAATTCGCTCAAATTCACCCAGGTTAGGGTTCACACAGGTTATAGGGTGGAATTCGCTCAAAATTCACCCAGGTTAGGCTTCACACAGGTTATACGGTGGAATTCGCTCAAATTCACCCAGGTTAGGGTTCACACAGGTTATAGGGTGGAATTCGCTCAAATTCACCCAGGTTAGGGTTCACACACGTTATAGGGTGGAATTCGCTCAAATTCACACAGGTTAGGGTTCACACACGTTATAGGGTGGAATTCGCTCAAATTACCAAGGTTAGGGTTCACACAGGTTATAGGGTTCACACAGGTTAGGGTTCACACAGGTTATAGGGTTCACACAGGTTAGGGAAAAAAAAAAAAGAAGTTGGAATTCGCTCAAATTCACACAGGTTAGGGTTCACACAGGTTATAGGGTGGAATTCGCTCAAATTCACCCAGGTTAGGGTTCACACAGGTTATAGGGTGGAATTCGCTCAAATTCACCCAGGTTAGGGTTCACACAGGTTATAGGGTGGAATTCGCTCAAAATTCACCCAGGTTAGGCTTCACACAGGTTATACGGTGGAATTCGCTCAAATTCACCCAGGTTAGGGTTCACACAGGTTATAGGGTGGAATTCGCTCAAATTCACCCAGGTTAGGGTTCACACACGTTATAGGGTGGAATTCGCTCAAATTCACCCAGGTTAGGGTTCACACACGTTATAGGGTGGAATTCGCTCAAATTCACCCAGGTTAGGGTTCACACAGGTTATAGGGTGGAATTCGCTCAAATTCACCCAGGTTAGGGTTCACACAGGTTATAGGGTGGAATTCGCTCAAATTCACCCAGGTTAGGGTTCACACACGTTATAGGGTGGAATTCGCTCAAATTTACCCAGGTTAGGGTTCACACAGGTTATAGGGTGGAATTCGCTCAAATTCACCCAGGTTAGGGTTCACACACGTTATAGGGTGGAATTCGCTCAAATTTACCCAGGTTAGGGTTCACACAGGTTATAGGGTGGAATTCGCTCAAATTCACCCTGGTTAGGGTTCACACAGGTTATAGGGTGGAATTCGCTCAAATTCACCCAGGTTAGGGTTCACACAGGTTATGGGTAGGTCGCTCAAATTCACCCAGGTTAGGGTTCACACAGGTTATAGGGTGGAATTCGCTCAAATTCACCCAGGTTAGGGTTCACACAGGTTATAGGGTGGAATTCGCTCAAATTCACCCAGGTTAGGGTTCACACAGGTTATAGGGTGGAATTCGCTCAAATTCACCCAGGTTAGGGTTCACACAGGTTATAGGGTGGAATTCGCTCAAATTCACCCAGGTTAGGGTTCACACAGGTTATAGGGTGGAATTCGCTCAAATTCACCCAGGTTAGGGTTCACACAGGTTATAGGGTGGAATTCGCTCAAATTCACCCAGGTTAGGGTTCACACACGTTATAGGGTGGAATTCGCTCAAATTCACCCAGGTTAGGGTTCACACACGTTATAGGGTGGAATTCGCTCAAATTCACCCAGGTTAGGGTTCACACAGGTTATAGGGTGGAATTCGCTCAAATTCACCCAGGTTAGGGTTCACACAGGTTATAGGGTGGAATTCGCTCAAATTCACCCAGGTTAGGGTTCACACAGGTTATAGGGTGGAATTCGCTCAAATTCACCCAGGTTAGGGTTCACACAGGTTATAGGGTTCACCCAGGTTAGGGTTCACACAGGTTATAGGGTTCACCCAGGTTAGGGTTCACACAGGTTATAGGGTTCACCCAGGTTATAGGGTTCACACAGGTTATAGGGTTCACCCAGGTTAGGGTTCACCCAGGTTAGGGTTCACCCAGGTTAGTGTTCACACAGGTTATAGGGTGGAATTCGCTCAAATTTCACTGAAATTTGAGTTGATAACCCACTAAGTTGAGTGAAGTTGATTCCACCTAAATTGAACTAACTCAATTTGAGTGGAAGTCACTCAAATTGAGTAAAGATTTTCACTCAAGTGCTTTAACGAATTTTCAGTCTTACTTGAGTGAAATTTCAGTCAAGTTTTTTAAAAGAGTATAGGTTGATACATATTTGGAACCGAGCCAATAACTTATTTGTTCGTCAACCCATTTGCTATATATCTTTCTAAGAATAAAAAAATCTCTGTCATGTTCAACTACGATAAAGTATTAAATTCCGGCGTTGACAGGTTAGATTAGTGCTGTCGTGGCTTACTTAAGATCTGGTACTTGATCCTTACCTGCATAGCGATGAAATGGAATGTAGGTAACAATGTAATCCCTATTTACGAGTAACGATCACCGATTTAATATTTTAGAAGTTTGAAACTACAAGAAACAGATTAAAGGATAACTTGTTCAGTACATAGCAGGCTTTACATGTGGAAATACATATCTTTTAATGGTTCTGAGTGCCCTTGTTCAGCACCAAAAAAAACTTCATGGCACTCTATATGCGATATCTGTCCGTGAGATGAATCGTGACTGTACGCCCAGTGGTTCCTGAGTTAGGAATGAGGGATGAGTGAGGAGTGAATCATTTGGCTTCTGTTTCGAAATCCGGATAACGTAATGGTACTATTATTATAGAAAAAACAACAACAAATGTATGCTTTGCAGACTGAATTATATAGACAAAAGACGATATACATTCTGGATACACTTTTGTAGTTCAAGGTACGGTAGCGCAGTCTACAAACTCGTTCCAGATAAACACTTCATGGTATTATTATACTGTAATCCGCACCTTGGCTAGCCAATGTGAATATATATGATTACCGTTTATATTGTCTTGGTACTGTATTTTAAAACCACAATAGTTGCAACAGTACAACATATTGTTTTATATTTTACGGTAATTTAGATGACTTCAAATATTAGTCCGATACTAGAATGGTTAGCACTTATATAGTGTACGGTAATCTAATTCAATGTCAACCACGTATTGGTAAACACAATGTGGACGACGGTTGTGTACTGAATGTAAGATCTAATGCCCTTTTTTACACATATACATCAGCATACATGTGCATGCTATATACTTATAATGTATGTAAAACACAATTTGGATGTGGTCAGCCACATGCACCCTCTCATCTTCACAAGTCCAGGTCAATCCTAAATCCTCGCACAGGTTTCACCTGAACATTTATGGTGATTCGACTGAGTTCTTGAGTGGATGCCTCTATTATACAATCTCTTACATTTCACCCCCGCGCTTGTTTTGAATTAGCATGACGGTATCCCAAGCCTGTGGTTTTTGCTTCGACTTGCGATGTCGATTTTAGCTGGACATCAAAGCAGTATGACCCGAGATTAGTTATTAATTTTGACCATAACGTTTTAGTATTATCTGGAAATTTAGATTGTTTTATATTATACACTAGATTGGTCTTATTCATTATTTATTTGTCTTATGTTTGTTTATCATGTTTATTTAATCAGTTATTTGTATTTCTTTATATATGTTATCGTTCTCGACCCTCATGAAAAGAGGCTGTAAACCTACTGAGGCCATCGAGCTTAAATAAAGTTTATTATTATTATTATTATTATTATTATTATTATTATTATTAGATGAAATTCAAACCTGAAATTCTCATACCTCGCAGTTGGCCTAATAAACTGTCTTAGCGCGTTCACTGGTTGGGACGATTCAAAGGAAACTCCTTGATCTATTTATATCTCGTATGAGCAACTAACCAAGCCAGTGTTTATACATGTATCCTCACAGATCGATCGATACACTGGCTCGCGAGGATGCATCATCTGGGATACAGTCTGAAATAGCTCTTTGTCATTCTCCTGAGTACGATCTTTACCATGAGTATATTAAGGTTCGATAACTTGGTCTGCGGTTCGCAGTTAGCGGTTAGCTATTCAAAGTTGAAACCGAGGGACCAGTCAGTATTTGCTTCCAATAGACAAATCATTAATATAACCACTTCGATGACGAATTAAGACTCCATATTTGGTACATGGACTATACTCAACGTGCCCTACAAGATGACGCTATTAGTTTGTCTCTACGCCGCCAGGGGGCGCTGATCTGAACCGCAGTCTGAACCGCAGTCTGGTAAATATAACCACTTCTATGACGAATTAAGACTCCATATTTGGTACATAGTCTATACTCAACGTGCCCTACAAGATGACGCAATTAGTTTGTTTCTACACCGCCAGGGGGCGCTGATCTGAACCGAAGTCTGAACCGCAGTCTGGTAAATATAACCGCTACTGTGACAGATGGGCTCATATTTGGTACATAGACTATACTCAACGTGCCCTACAGATGACGCAATTACTTGGTTTCTCTCTACGCCGCCAGGGCAGTCTGAACCGCAGTCTGAACCGCAGTCTGGTAAATAAAACCACTTCTATGACGAATTTAAGACTCCATATTTGGTACATAGACTATACTCAACGTGCCCTACAAGATGACGCAAATTGGTTGTCTCTACGCCGCCAGGGCATGATCTGGTACCAGTCTGAACCGCAGTCTGGTAAATATAACCACTTATATGACGAATTAAGGCTCCATATTTGGTACATAGACTATACTCAACGTACCCTACAAGATGACACAATTAGTGTGTCTCTACACCGCCAGGGGGGCGCTGATCTGAACCACAGTCTGAACCGCAGTCTGGTAAATATAACCACTTCTATGACGAATTAAGACTCCATATTTGGTACATAGACTATACTCAACGTGCCCTACAAGATGACGCAATTAGTTTGTCTCTACGCCGCCAGGGAGCGCTGATCTGAACCGCAGTCTGAACCGCAGTCTGGTAAATATAACCACTTCTATGACGAATTAAAACTCCATATTTGGAATATATGGGCTATACTCAACGTGCCCAACAACATGACGTAATTAGTTTGTCTCTACGCCGCCAGGGGGCGCTGATCTGAACCGCAGTCTGAACCGCAGTCTGGTAAATATAACCACTTCTATGACGAATTAAGACTCCATATTTGGTACATAGACTATACTCAACGTGCCCTACAAGATGACGCAATTAGTTTGTCTCTACACCGCCAGGGGACGCTGATCTGAACCGCAGTCTGATCCGCAGTCTGGTAAATATAACCACTTCTATGACGAATTAAGACTCCATATTTGGTACATAGACTATACTCAACGTGCCCTACAAGATGACGCAATTAGTTTGTCACTACGCCGCCAGGGGACGCTGATCTGAACCACAGTCTGAACCGCAGTCTGGTAAATATAACCAGATCTATGACGAATTAAGACTCCAAATTTGGCATATGGACTATACTCAACGTGCCCAACAAGATGACGAAATTAGTTTGTCTCTACGCCGCCAGGGGGCGCTGATCTGAACCGCAGTTTGAACCGCAGTCTGAACCGCAGTCTGGTAAATATAACCACTTCTATGACGAATTAAAACTCCATATTTGGTATATGGGCTATACTCAACGTGCCCAACAACATGACGCAATTAGTTTGTCTCTACGCCGCCAGGGGGCGCTGATCTGAACCGCAGTCTGAACCGCAGTCTGGTAAATATAACCACTTCTATGACGAATTAAGACTCCATATTTGGTACATAGACTATACTCAACGTGCCCTACAAGATGACGTAATTAGTTTGTCTCTACGCCGCCAGGGGGCGCTGATCTGAACCGCAGTCTGAACCGCAGTCTGGTAAATATAACCACTTCTATAACGAATTAAGACTCCATATTTGGTACATAGACTATACTCAACGTGCCCTACAAGATGACGCAATTAGTTTGTCTCTACGCCGCCAGGGGGCGCTGATCTGAACTGCAGTCTGAACCGCAGTCTGGTAAATATAACCACTTCTATGACGAATTGAGACTCCATATTTGGTATATGGACTATACTCAACGTGCCCTACAAGATGCCGCAATTAGTTTTTCACTACACCGCCAGGGGGCGCTGTTCTGAACCGCAGTCTGAGCCGCAGTCTGGTAAATATAACCACTTCTATGACGAATTGAGACTCCATATTTGGTATATGGACTATACTCAACGTGCCCTACAAGATGACGCAATTAGTTTTTCACTACGCCGCCAGGGGGCGCTGATCTGAACCGCAGTCGGAACCGCAGTCTGGTTAATATAACCACTTCTATGACGAATTAAGACTCCATATTTGGTACATAGACTATACTCAACGTGCCCTACAAGATGACGCAATTAGTTTTTCACTACACCGCCAGGGGGCGCTGTTCTGAACCGCAGTCTGAGCCGCAGTCTGGTAAATATAACCACTTCTATGACGAATTGAGACTCCATATTTGGTATATGGACTATACTCAACGTGCCCTACAAGATGACGCAATTAGTTTTTCACTACGCCGCCAGGGGGCGCTGATCTGAACCGCAGTCGGAACCGCAGTCTGGTTAATATAACCACTTCTATGACGAATTAAGACTCCATATTTGGTACATAGACTATACTCAACGTGCCCTACAAGATGACGCAATTAGTTTTTCACTACGCCGCCAGGGGGCGCTGATCTGAACCGCAGTCGGAACCGCAGTCTGGTTAATATAACCACTTCTATGACGAATTAAGACTCCATATTTGGTACATAGAATATACTCAACGTGCCCTATAAGATGACGCAATTAGTTTGTCTCTACGCCGCCAGGGGGCGCTGATCTGAACCGCAGTCTGAACCGCAGTCTGGTAAATATAACCACTTCTATGACAGAATTAAGACTCCATATTTGGTACATAGACTATACTCAACGTGCCCTACAAGATGACGCAATTAGTTTGTCTCTACACCGCCAGGGCGCGCTGATCTGAACCGCAGTCTGAACCGCAGTCTGGTAAATATAACCACTTCTATGACGAATTAAGGCTCCATATTTGGTACATAGACTATACTCAACGTGCCCTACAAGATGACGCAATTAGTTTGTCCTACGCCGCCAGGGGGCGCTGATCTGAACCGCAGTCTGAACCGCAGTCTGGTAAATATAACCACTTCTATGACGAATTAAGGCTCCATATTTGGTACATAGACTATACTCAACGTGCCCTACAAGATGACGCAATTAGTTTGTCTCTACACCGCCAGGGGGCGCTGATCTGAACCGCAGTCTGAACCGCAGTCTGGTAAATATAACCACTTCTATGACGAATTAAAACTCCATATTTGGTATATGGACTATACTCAACGTGCCCAACAACATGACGCAATTAGTTTGTCTCTACGCCGCCAGGGGGCGCTGATCTGAAACGCAGTCTGAACCGCAGTCTGGTAAATATAACCACTTCTATGACGAAATAAGACTCCATGTTTGGTACATAGACTATACTCAACGTGCCCTACAAGATGACGCAATTAGTTTCTCTCTACGCCGCCATGGGGCGCTGATCTGAATCGCAGTCTGAACCGCAGTCTGGTAAATATAACCACTTCTATGACGAATTAAGACTTCATATTTGGTACATGGACTATACTCAACGTGCCCTACAAGATGACGCAATTAGTTTGTCTCTACGCCGCCAGGGGGCGCTGATCTGAACTGCAGTCTGAACCGCAGTCTGGTAAATATAACCACTTCTATGACGAATTAAGACTCCATATTTGGTACATAGACTATACTCAACGTACCCTACAAGATGACGCAATTAGTTTGTCTCTACGCCGCCAGGGGGCGGTGATCTGAACCGCAGTCTGAACCGCAGTCTGGTAAATATAACCACTTCTATGACGAATTAAAACTCCATATTTGGTATATGGACTATACTCAACGTGCCCAACAACATGACGCAATTAGTTTGTCTCTACGCCGCCAGGGGGCGCTGATCTGAACCGCAGTCTGGTAAATATAACCAATTCTATGACGAATTAAGACTCCATATTTGGTACATAGACTATACTCAACGTGCCCTACAACATGACGCAATTAGTTTGTCTCTACGCCGCCAGGGGGCGCTGATCTGAACCGCAGTCTGAACCGCAGTCTGGTAAATATAACCACTTCTATGACGAATTAAGACTCCATATTTGGTACATAGACTATACTCAACGTGCCCTACAAGATGACGCAATTAGTTTGTCTCTACGCCGCCAGGGGGCGCTGATCTGAACCGCAGTCTGAACCGCAGTCTGGTAAATATAACCACTTCTATGACGAATTAAAACTCCATATTTGGTATATGGACTATACTCAACGTGCCCAACAACATGACGCAATTAGTTTGTCTCTACGCCGCCAGGGGGCGCTGATCTGAAACGCAGTCTGAACCGCAGTCTGGTAAATATAACCACTTCTATGACGAAATAAGACTCCATGTTTGGTACATAGACTATACTCAACGTGCCCTACAAGATGACGCAATTAGTTTCTCTCTACGCCGCCATGGGGCGCTGATCTGAATCGCAGTCTGAACCGCAGTCTGGTAAATATAACCACTTCTATGACGAATTAAGACTTCATATTTGGTACATGGACTATACTCAACGTGCCCTACAAGATGACGCAATTAGTTTGTCTCTACGCCGTCAGGGGGCGCTGATCTGAACCGCAGTCTGAACCGCAGTCTGGTAAATATAACCACTTCTATGACGAATTAAGACTCCAAATTTGGCATATGGACTATACTCAACGTGCCCAACAAGGTGACGCAATTAGTTTGTCTCTACGCCGCCAGGGGGCGCTGATCTGAACCGCAGTTTGAACCGCAGTCTGAACCGCAGTCTTACCTAGACTATACTCAACGTGCCCTACAAGATGACGCAATTAGTTTCTCTTACGCTGGGGGCGCTGATCTGAACCGCAGTCTGAACCGCAGTCTGGTAAATATAACCACTTCTATGACGAATTAAGACTCCATATTTGGTACATAGACTATACTCAACGTGCCCTACAAGATGACGCAATTAGTTTGTCTCTACGCCGCCAGGGGGCGCTGATCTGAACCGCAGTCTGAACCGCAGTCTGGTAAATATAACCACTTCTATGACGAATTAAAACTCCATATTTGGTATATGGACTATACTCAACGTGCCCAACAACATGACGCAATTAGTTTGTTTCTACGCCACCAGGGGGCGCTGATCTGAACCGCAGTCTGAACCGCAGTCTGGTAAATATAACCACTTCTATGACGAAATAAGACTCCATGTTTGGTACATAGACTATACTCAACGTGCCCTACAAGATGACGCAATTAGTTTCTCTCTACGCCGCCATGGGGCGCTGATCTGAACCGCAGTCTGAACCGCAGTCTGGTAAATATAACCACTTCTATGACGAATTAAGATTCCATATTTGATACATAGACAATATTCAACGTGCCCTACAAGATGACGCAATTAGTTTGTCACTACGCCGCCAGGGGGCGCTGATCTGAACCTCAGTCTGAACCGCAGTCTGGTAAATATAACCAGATCTATGACGAATTAAGACTCCAAATTTGGCATATGGACTATACTCAACGTGCCCAACAAGATGACGCAATTAGTTTGTCTCTACGCCGCCAGGGGGCGCTGATCTGAACCGCAGTTTGAACCGCAGTCTGAACCGCAGTCTGGTAAATATAACCACTTCTATGACGAATTAGGACTCCATATTTGGTACATAGACTATACTCAACGTGCCCTACAAGATGACGCAATTAGTTTGTCTCTACGCCGCCAGGGGGCGCTGATCTGAACCGCAGTCTGAACCGCAGTCTGGTAAATATAACCACTTCTATGACGAATTAAGATTCCATATTTGGTACATAGACTATATTCAACGTGCCCTACAAGATGACGCAATTAGTTTGTCACTACGCCGCCAGGGGGCGCTGATCTGAACCGCAGTCTGAACCGCAGTCTGGTAAATATAACCAGATCTATGACGAATTAAGACTCCAAATTTGGCATATGGACTATACTCAACGTGCCCAACAACACGACGCAATTAGTTTGTCTCTACGCCGCCAGGGGGTGCTGATCTGAACCGCAGTCTGAACCGCAGTCTGGTAAATATAACCACTTCTATGACGAATTAAGACTCCATATTTGGTACATAGACTATACTCAACGTGCCCTACAAGATGACGCAATTAGTTTGTCTCTACGCCGCCAGGGAGCGCTGATCTGAACCGCAGTCTGAACCGCAGTCTGGTAAATATAACCACTTCTATGACGAATTAAAACTCCATATTTGGAATATATGGGCTATACTCAACGTGCCCAACAACATGACGTAATTAGTTTGTCTCTACGCCGCCAGGGGGCGCTGATCTGAACCGCAGTCTGAACCGCAGTCTGGTAAATATAACCACTTCTATGACGAATTAAGACTCCATATTTGGTACATAGACTATACTCAACGTGCCCTACAAGATGACGCAATTAGTTTGTCTCTACATCGCCAGGGGACGCTGATCTGAACCGCAGTCTGAACCGCAGTCTGGTAAATATAACCACTTCTATGACGAATTAAGACTCCATATTTGGTACATAGACTATACTCAACGTGCCCTACAAGATGACGCAATTAGTTTGTCTCTACGCCGCCATGGGGCGCTGATCTGAATCGCAGTCTGAACCGCAGTCTGGTAAATATAACCACTTCTATGACGAATTAAGACTTCATATTTGGTACATGGACTATACTCAACGTGCCCTACAAGATGACGCAATTAGTCGACCCTACGCCGCCAGGGGCGCTGATCTGAACCGGCAGTCTGAACCGGGCAGTCTGGTAAATATAACCACTTCTATGACGAATTAAACCCATATTTGGTATATGGACTATACCAACGTGCCCAACAACATGACGCAATTAGTTTGTTTCTACGCCGCCAGGGGCGCTGATCTGAACCGCAGTCTGAACCGCAGTCTGGTAAATATAACCACTTCTATGACGAAATAAGACCCATGTTTGGTACATAGACTATACTCAACGTGCCCTACAAGATGACGCAATTAGTTTCTTTCCTACGCCGCCATGGGGCGCTGATCTGAACCGCAGTCTGAACCGCAGTCTGGTAAATATAACCACTTCTATGACGAATTGGCATTCCATATTTGGTACATAGACTATATTCAACGTGCCCTACAAGATGACGCAATTAGTTTGTCACTACGCGCTGCCAGGGGGCGCTGATCTGAACCACAGTCTGAACCGCAGTCTGGTAAATATAACCACTTCTATGACGAATTAAGACTCCATATTTGGTACATAGACTCTACTCAACGTGCCCTATAAGATGACGCAATTAGTTTGTCTCTACATCGCCAGGGGGCGCTGATCTGAACCGCAGTCTGAACCGCAGTCTGGTAAATATAACCACTTCTATGACGAATTAAGACTCCATATTTGGTACATAGACTATACTCAACGTGCCCTACAAGATGGCGCAATTAGTTTGTCTCTACGCCGCCAGGGGGCGCTGATCTGAACCGCAGTCTGAACCGCAGTCTGCAAATATAACCACTTCTATGACGAATTAAGATTCCATATTTGGTACATAGTCTATACTCAACGTGCCCTACAAGATGACGCAATTAGTTTGTCTGTACACCGCCAGGGGGCGCTGATCTGAACCGCAGTCTGAACCGCAGTCTGGTAAATATAACCACTTCTATGACGAATTAAGGCTCCATATTTGGCACATAGATTATACTCAACGTGCCCTACAAGATGACGTAATTAGTTTGTCTCTACACCGCCAGGGGGCGCTGATGTGAACCGCAGTCTGAACCGCAGTCTGGTAAATATAACCACTTCTATGACGAATTAAGGCTCCATATTTGGTACATAGACTATACTCAACGTGCCCTACAAGATGACGCAACTAGTTTGTCTCTACGCCGCCAGGGGGCGCTGATCTGAACCGCAGTCTGAACCGCAGTCTGGTAAATATAACCACTTCTATGACGAATTAAGGCTCCATATTTGGCACATAGATTATACTCAACGTGCCCTACAAGATGACGTAATTAGTTTGTCTCTACACCGCCAGGGGGCGCTGATGTGAACCGCAGTCTGAACCGCAGTCTGGTAAATATAACCACTTCTATGACGAATTAAGGCTCCACTGTTGTTTTATGCCAGACTACATACTGAACGTGCCCACCACAAGGATGACACCGGTGGTTTGTCTGCCGCGAGCGCTGATGTGAACCGCAGTCTGAACCGCAGTCTGGTAAATATAGCCACTTCTATGACGAATTAAGGCTCCATATTTGGTACATAGACTATACTCAACGTGCCCTACAAGATGACGCAATTGGTTTGTCCCTACGCCGCCAGGGGGCGCTGGTGTGAACCGCAGTCTGAACCGCAGTCTGGTAAATATAACCACTTCTATGACGAATTAAGGCTCCATATTTGGTACATAGACTATACTCAACGTGCCCTACAAGATGGCGTAATTAGTTTGTCTCTACACCGCCAGGGGGCGCTGATCTGAACCGCAGTCTGAACCGCAGTCTGGTAAATATAACCACTTCTATGACGAATTAAGGCTCCGTATTTGGTACATAGACTATACTCAACGTGCCCTACAAGATGACACAATTGGTTTGTCCCTACGCCGCCAGGGGGCGCTGATGTGAACCGCAGTCTGAACCGCAGTCTGGTAAATATAACCACTTCTATGACGAATTAAGGCTCCATATTTGGTACATAGACTATACTCAACGTGCCCTACAAGATGGAGTAATTAGTTTGTCTCTACACCGCCAGGGGGCGCTGATCTGAACCGCAGTCTGAACCGCAGTCTGGTAAATATAACCACTTCTATGACGAATTAAGGCTCCGTATTTGGTACATAGACTATACTCAACGTGCCCTACAAGATGACACAATTGGTTTGTCCCTACGCCGCCAGGGGGCGCTGATGTGAACCGCAGTCTGAACCGCAGTCTGGTAAATATAACCACTTCTATGACGAATTAAGGCTCCATATTTGGTACATAGTCTATACTCAACGTGCCCTACAAGATGACGCA